>JANKYE010000001.1:16287079-16298105 GCA_032467995.1 Erythroxylum dillonii | reverse complement strand
CTTCATGGTTACTTCAAGAAATTGATTTGCATCAGTAAGTAAGTACTTGCAACGTAAATTGATTTTTGATTTCTTTGGGATTGGGTCACAAACTTATGATTTGAAGTTTGATCTAGCATGTTCTTAGAATAGAAAGATTAGGATTTTGATTCAATAGGATTAGGAGGTTTCAAGAACCTTGTTTTCTTGGGGTTTCCGTATCATCTCGGTATCAGAGCTTGGCTTAATTCTATTGAACTCATACGTATCTTTATTGTGTTGTTATTTGTTTCTTAAAAAAAATCATGTGAACAGTATCGTGAACAGTAACCGACCGTGAACAGTGCCCGACCCGTGAACAGTACCAACCAGTGAACAATACCGGAAAAAAAGTGAGCAGTACTGAAAAAAATAGTACAAAAAAAGTGAACAGTGTTGAACAAAAGGAGAACAGTACCAAAAAAAAGAGAGTGAACAGAAGCGGAAAAAAACTGAGCGGTTAAAAAAATAGTAAAAAAATACGTTGAGTTGCTTACTTTAAAACCTTGGATAGATTTGAAATTTATTTTTTTTCTTTTTTTTTGAGCTCTTGGGTTTTGTTGAGTTTTTTCTACAATATATTGAGTGCTTTTCTTTGATTCTTAGTTTGTTTTCTTGTTTGTGCCTTTCTTTGCTTCCGTTACATTGAATTGAACAATCTTGCATTCATATTGTTCAATTATAAACAAAAATCATTGCATACACATCTTTTTCATCCATGTAGTAGCATACCATTTTATTTCTGTCCGTACATTACTTTGCTTCTAGAATTATTCTTATTTCGTTTCTTGTTAGGATTTACTTGTTCTTTCCAATTAATTTGTGTTGCTTTCTGTTTGCTTAGTTTTGCTGAATTGATTTTCAAAAAGTTACTTTAAAGACATCATTTGAGTGGTAAAAGGTAAGAGTGTGTGAGCTTATTTGAGGAAGTCATTACCGTGACTTAAACACGAGGGGAGTAACAAATTCTTAAGTGAAACACGTGAGGGAGTGTGTGAGGTTGTTTATCACTAACTTTATTTTTGCAGATATATCCTTTTATTTACAATGTCATAGGGAGCTAGCAATGATGACAACCAAGGGGGAGATGCAAATATCACTTTTACTTTGAGAGCTATATAGCAACAATTTGAGAGATTCAATCTAGCCTTAAATGAGGTTAGGGATCAAATGGATGAGCTCAGACAAGGGAGACACGAGAATCCTCAGGGCAGGCGTGCAGATGTGTGTCAGCGACTACCACCACCTCATCGGCAACCACCACAGTATGAGCCTGAGGAGGAGGATTTTGATGAGGAGGAGGAGGACTATGAAGAGTGCATGCCTAGGAGAGCTTGGAGAGGAGAACCCCTCGACAGACGAGATGGAGACCTCAAATCCATCAAGATGCAGATTCCAGCATTCAGGGGGAGAAATGATGTTGAGGCATACTTGGAATGGGAAAGAAAGGTTGATATGATCTTCGAGTGCCATAATTTCTCGGAGGAGAAGAAGGTAAAACTTGCTGCTGTTGAATTTACATATTATGCACTAGTATATTGGGATCAGTTTGTGACTTCTAGGAGAACGAATGGAGAGAGACCCATCAATACTTGGGCAGCGATGAAGGCGTGTATAAGGAATAGGTTTGTGCCCTCTTACCATTATAGGGAGATGCATCAAAAGCTCCAAAGACTCACACAAGATTCTAAGTCAGTAGAGGACTACCACAAGGAGATGGAGATTGCTATGATTCGTGCTAATATAGTGGAGGATCCCGAGGCCACCATGGCAAGTTTCTTGAGTGGATTGAATAGGGAGATAGCAAATGTGATGGAGTTACAACATTATTGGGAGATTGAGGACATAGTGAACATGGCTATGAAGGTGGAAAGACAACTTAAAGCTAGAGTGGCTACAAGGAGTGGAGCAAGTTCTAGTTATTCATGGAACTCAAAATGACCCAGGAAGGAGGAGAAGTACATGGATGAGGGGGTGGTGGACTTCAAGGAAGCACCTAAGAAATCAATTGGGGGATCTGAACAAAAAGGTACTTCTAGTAAACATTTATCCATAAAATGTTTTAAATGTTTGGGTACTGGCCATATTGCTTCTCAATGCCCTAATAGAAAAGTGATGTATATGAAGGATAATGGGGTTATTAATTATGAGGATAGTGATGTTGATGATTTGCCATGTGATAATGTTTGTGATGATGATGATGAATGTGTGGAAAGAACTGTCACAAGAAAAGCACTTGTAGTTAGGAGAGTGTTAAGTACTAGAGTTAGAGATGAGATTCTGGATCAAAGGGAGAACCTATTCCATTCAAGGTGTTTGGTGGGTGGAAAGGTATGTAACTTGATCATAGATGGAGGTAGTTGTATTAATGGGGCTAGTCGAACTATGGTAGAGAAATTGGGCTTGATATGTAGGAAACATCTGGAGCCATATAATTTACAGTGGTTTAATGATAGTGGGAATGTGAAGGTGACTAGATAGGTACTGGTGCCATTTTCTATAGGGAGGTATGAGGATGAGGTGTTGTGTGATGTAATACCCATGGAGGCAGGACATTTGCTATTGGAGAGGCCTTGGCAGTTTGACAAGAGGGTAGCACATGATGGGTATACCAATAGATACTCCTTTAAGCTTAAGGGTAGGAACTTCATTCTACTACCTTTATCACCTAATGAATTGTACCTGGACCAGATTCAATCAAGAAAAAGTGAGGAGGGTTCGGGTAGTGAGAACAAAAAATATGAAGAGAGAAAAGAGGCCCAAAAGAAAATTGAGTTTGGCCCAATGGGGAGTGACTGCACAGGTGAAGAAAAGAAAGTGGGATGTGCAGGAGAGAAAAGTTTAGGGAGAGAAAAAAAGAGTGAAAAGAAAGAGAAAAGAGCACTAGTAGTGGTGAGATACAGAGAACGTTTAGTTTCTGACACTAACCCTCTTTGTGCTTTGCCTATTGTTTTTACTCCGGATTCTAGGGGCGATGGTCCGTTCTAGATGTTAGAGAAAATAAATGACACCGCCTACAAGATTGATCTACCAGATGAGTATTCTATTTCTGCAACTTTTAATATTACTGATCTTTCTCCTTTTGATATGAATTCAGATTCGATGACGAATCTTCTTGAGGAGGGAGGGACTGATGTGAGCAGGAGTAAGGATCTTAAGAAGATGGCGAATTCCAAGTTTATTGGAGGAGAGTTTAATGGAATTGAGCCCAAAATAATCCATTTAACTCAAATCCTTGGGCCGGATACACTTGGAGCTTAAAGACAAGAAGATTTGGGCTTGTTATTTATTATCTTTTATTTTAGGCTCAAGGACTGGTTTATGAGCTGTTCTTTTAACTGGTCGCATATACTTTGTTTGTTTGGGTTATTTTAAGACTTGGATCAGATAATGTTCAATGGGCTTGCAAACCCATTCCTATTAGGTTTAGGACTTAGTCAAGGATGTTTAAACCTTATTATAACCTTGTAAACCTAGATTTGGATGATTAATAAAATTTCAGAGTGAGTTCTTCAAGGGAGGTGTGAATGTCTTCATGGTTACTTCAAGAAATTGATTTGCATCAGTAAGTAAGTACTTGCAACATTAATTGATTTTTGATTTCTTTGGGATTGGGTCTCAAACTTATGATTTAGAGTTTGATCTAGCATGTTCTTAGAATAGAAAGATTAGGGTTTTGATTCAATAGGATTATGGGGTTTCAAGAACCTTGTTTTCTTAGGGTTTCCGTATCACATGGTTGCCTAACATGAAATACAACTAAATCTTACTCTCTAGCACACCCTCTCCACACCCTCTATTGAACCCCAAGCCTTCTATACTAAGACTAACCCCAAACGATCTTTCTATCTTAACAAGAAACCTATGTGTACTTTTTGTGGCAACAGTGGTCACATAGAAGTTAAATGCTATTGCAAACATTGCTACTCACCCAACTTTTCTCAAACCCCCAGAAACTTTTATTCCACTAAAAACAACCATTAGACCAGATTTAAAGCCATTAACCCAGAAGAAATTAACCTTGAAAATGTTACAACAAATTTCACTGATCCTCCTATCTCAAAACCATCTCAGGACTCTCCAAGTTATCACCTCACTGTAGAACAATACTCTTAACTACTCCAACTTCTGCATAGAGAAGGAGATATCAAAGGAAAACTAGTCAGCACTTCTCAGGTCAACACAATTTCTAGTGCTCAGTAAGGTATTTCCAGCTCAGTCTTACTTTCTGTTTTATGGTCATCTACATGGATTCTTGATTCTGTAGATACAGATGTTGGACACCCCGCCCTCGTGGGTAACAGACCTAACGTCCTAAGTGACATCTGAGCGCGTATCCCACAAGGGTGACATGCCCCTACCAGGGTAAACATTAAAACTATACATAGTTCCTATTTCTGAACCGAATTTGGTTTATAACTATACATAGTTCCTATTTATCACTGTTTCCATGTGCGCAATTGCGAATCTCAAACAGCTAAGGCCTTGTTTGAAAAGCTTTCTTCTTTGTTGAATCATCAAGATTGCACCTGAATTTGACTTATGCTTGTTGTTGGAATTGGAGGAATAAATTTTTACTAAATTTTATCGAAATAATAATTATATATATCTCTAATTTTAATATATAAAAATTTGTAATTTATAAAATATTGAAACGTTTTTAGAAGATATCTTAAAGTGTATGCTTACCCTTCTTAATTCATAGATAAACCCACTAATAATTAAGTAAATTGTGATAAATTAATTGGAAAGTTTTAATAATATATAGTTAAATGCCTTGTATCGATTCCGTGTTTTTTATTTTCTAATGATTAAAAAATAAATTGGTTTGATCACTTCAACTATAAAATTTTAAATTTTTTGTTCATTTATTTTAATAATTCTTGTTGTTAAAAACTGATTAACTTTTTAATTACTCGATCAATTTTCTTATAAACTAAAATAAATAAATAAATTTTTATTTTTAATTGAACTTTAAATTATTTAATTGGTAAATATAATTTCTTTCAATCATATTTTAAATTTTTAAATTTTATTTAATCTTTAAACAGTCTGTTAAACTTTTTAAACTTTAAAATTTTTATTTGTTCAGTTTAACTTTCAATCTAAATATTAAAATATGAGTATTTTCTATTACTTTCGAGGATCTGTCAACCTTTATTAAAATATGAGTATTTTCTATTACTTTCGAGGATCTGTCAACCTTTATCATGACTTTAATATCGTGATTCTCATTTGGAATTGACTGATGATATTTGTAAAAATAGCCCATCTTATGAGTGATGATAATTACATTAAAGGTAAACAATTGGTGAGCAACTGCTTCCACCGTTACAATTTACCAGAACCACGCTCCGTGGACACCTAACATGCAACGAAGCTTTAATGATAAATATAAGATATGAAATCCCTAATCTTATCTTCAATTTTTTTTATTTTGTAATCAAAGTTTGTGATTGAGAAAGCTCGTTTAAGAACTTCATTGCATTAAAAGTTACGATTTGTGTGTCTATTTTCTATGCAAAAAGTTGTAATAACGATAAAGTGATTGCAGTACCAGATTGTCCTGTTAGTGAAGAATAGATCAGAAGCTAATTTAGTGTTAGAATTCCTTAAAATTTTGAAGTTTGTGAGGATATTCATAACATCACCTAAGAGTGGTTTAGCTCTTATATGCTGATTTCAACAAGCTAAGGTGTTTTTCGAAGGAGACAAAGTGGGCAGGTGATATAGTTAGTGAAAACTGGTTGATGTTAACCTGAAAGAAGACATTCAGATTTCTCGCGCATTCATATTTCTCGGACAAAGAAGTTAATGAAGGAGAATCTTGCAAGGACATGAAAACGAAAGAAATGATGGATAAGTTATGGCCTTTCTTGTTTCCTGCAACGAGTTGGTTAGAAGACATCCATTATATCAAGCCCTCGAGATGAACCCTAGGTTTCTCAAAACAATGTGTCTGTATTTGGAAAACTAGGTTTACCCTCTGTTTTTATTGGGCTTCACTCCTAGACTTGGACCGGCAAAATCTTGGGCTCGTCAACTCTTCAAGAGACAACCTGTCTTTTTCGACTATATCCATGCTTGTTGATCCATTTCGATTATTCTCTATGTTTCTTTTCTTCACTTATTTTTTTTCCTTTTCTTTATTTCCTTAATTACCCTAACAGAAAGTTGTTGCTTTACTCCCGCACACACTACAAGAAAAAGGACGATTAGCGATGGAAAATATGAACGGAAAATGCCTGTATTCCGTTAGTAATAAAATTAGCGACGAACAAAAGACATTGTTAAACCATTCGTATCTAAATTTATCGACAGATATTATTTGACCATCGGTAAATATATTGACAGATTATTTTGTCCGCAGGAAAATTTACTGACGGTAATATAGCGTTGACAAATACATGGTTATATTCCAAAAATTGGAGGCCATTTATCTTACATCACTATATTCAATAGAATAAGAGGTTCTCGTCTCATTATTTGAACTACTATTATCATCTATGTTACCATTATAATTTAAAAGGGTAAAGGAAGATTTGAAGCTTGAAAAGGAACATAAACTTTTTGATCACCTTAACACTTTAAATCTTCTCAAGTAAGCAAGCTGAAAAATAAATCCAACGATAACATCTTCCTGAAGAATGTAAATAGATATAAAAAGGGTAGCTGGTATTTTCTTGACATCATGCACCTTATAAAGAGGGATGGATAATTGAGATTGACTTAAGCCAACAATTAAGATTAAATGATAATTTATCCCCTATAGTTAGTTGATGTTTCTATATATTATGAGGGATAAATGTATTTTATAAGAAATTTTACCTAGAAATAATCCTAATGAATCTTCTAAAGGAAGATGAAGATTCTTCTTTAAGTCATCAATGTGTCTTATGAAGGCTCGAGGGATAAACATAAGATGGATATCTAAAGGTTGATGTTTTTTTTTGTTTGCTTCTAGTATACATATATTGGTTTATGAATTAATGCTTAAGGAACAACCATATAGACATATGGTTGAATGATTAAGAGATGATCCTTGAGGAATTTGAAGGTTATCCTGTTAAATAGACTTCAATACTAAAAAGTTTTATTTTCGATCAAAGTTTAGAGAAAAAACTTAGGGGAAAATAATATTCCTAATGAGGGTGTAGATGGGACTGACCAGTTTGGCACGACTCGTCATCCTTTTTTAGGCTTATGGGTCTTAAGTTTACTTAAAATGCCTAATTATTTGAAAAGGGTAGGTTTAATCAATAAATATTTATTCATATAAGGAGGTAGAGTCCTAATCGATATCAAAGTCCAATCAAGTTTTATTAAGATATAATTCATCCACATAATCTAAGTTATAAAAGAGGAGGAAGAGTTACCTAGTTTTCATTTTAAAATAAAGATGGGAATTATCATTCTACCCTAAGAAAAGTTCATGGAGGAGGAATTAGGCTATATTAGAAAACTTATGCCAAGTCTTAAGTATAATGCTATACTTATAATGAATTTAAGCATTATTCTTAAGAATGCAAAATGATGTTAATTATAATGCATAAAGTGTTTATTTCAGATTTGTGTAATATTTACTAGGGTACTTAATTAGGGTCTCTAGTATATAACTATCTTAATGCTTCTTAATGTAGGTTAATTATACAAGTGACAATGATCTTCTTCAATTATTATACGTGACCCTAAAGTATGCATGTACACTCACACATCAACTCCATCTTCACAAATCAACAAAATTTTCTAGCAAGAGGCATTTCATCAAACACTTAATATGTATCAACAAATCATCCCAACTTCAAAAGCAAATTTGAGAACTTAACATTCTAACACTAACAATTCAACCTAAAATGTTGTTACCCATTCACAAAAGAGTCAAACATACCAAATAAATTACTCAAACATACCCTAAAAAATTCAAATTAAACACATTGTCGTATGGTAACACCACGAAAACAAAGTAAATGGTAGGAGAAGACCTACCTCTTTTGACGCACCACCATCGTTCGACAACGCCGATGACAATAGATAACCAACTCACGACGACACACTGGAGGAGAAGATGTAGACGCAGTGGGGAGGATAAGAAGAGAGAAAGAGAGCCGATGGTGGAGGGGGGGTTGTTTCGGGAGTGTTATAATGCTTCCAAAACGACGTCATTTGGTGTTAAACCAAACGACATCGTTTTCTTCAACTTAATAACATTCCACTGCAAGCAAATGACAATGTATAGGTTGAAAATTTACCGACAAAAAATTCCTCCGCTAATATCAAAAATACATTAATTTGCCATCAAATCCTGCCTTATTTGCCAACGGTATTGTTCCTGTCGCTAAATTATATTTTCCCGTCAAATTTTTCGACGAACAAGTAAAAACTGTCGGTAATTTGTGATGATTAATTTTCTGTCATTATTTTTCCGTCACACCTATTTTCCTTGTAATGATAGCTGTAGTTTGTTACAATCTATTTCAAGTCTATGTACGAGCCTATATATAGGCAACAAACCATTCAATAGAATTTTGAAGCCATTTATTCTTTCTGTTGTTTTTCTATCAAGGTATTAGAGCATCACAACAACTCTTTATTTTGGCTTCCTTCTTTTTGGCCATCAGTTGTCTAGCATCACCACACCAGCTTCTTATCCTTTTTTTTTTGTTTTCTCCTTTTTCGTTGGTCTTCAATTGTTCATTTTTTTAGTTCATCCTTCTTCCTTCATTTGTCATGTCAGGGTCATGCCTAATAAAGATGATCCCTCATTTGTATATTAGGAAAGATGCAACACAATGGTCCTATCTTGGCTCTTAAGATCAGTGTCTGAATCCATAGCACAAAGTTTGATATAGTTTGATTCAGCATTGGATGTTTGGAAGGACCTAGAAGGAAGATTTTCTCAGGTTGACTCCTTTAGAATATCAAATCTCAAGAGGAAATCTACGCTTTCCGTCAAGGAACCCTTTTTGGTCTTAGGCTACTATAGCCAGTTAAAAATTTTCTAGGATGAGTTCTTCATCCTTAGACCTCTCCCTAAATGCATCTATCAACCACAGTGTTCATGTGATCTCTTAGCTACCATAAAATCCTATCAAGATGGTGATTGTGTCATTAGATTTGTTAGAGGTTTGGATGAGTCCTTTTCAACTGTTAAATCTCACGTCATGCTTATGGACCCTTTGCCCAACATTAAGAAGGTTTTTGCCATGGTTGCCCAACATGAAAGACAACTAAATCTTACTCTCCAACACTCCTTCTCCATACCCTCTATTGAACCCCAAGCCTTTTATACTAAGCCTTACCCAAACGATCTTTCTATCTCAGTAAGAAACCTGTGTGTACTTTTTATGCAATAGTGGCCACATAGAAGTTAAATGCTATCGCAAACATGGCTACCCACCCAACTTTTCTCAAACTTCCCATAAACTCTTATTCCATTGAAGACAACCATCAGACCAGATTTAAAGCCATTAACCAAGTGGAAACTAACCTTGAAAATGTTATAGCAGATTTCATTGATCCTCCTATCTCAAAATCATCTCAGGACCCTTCAGGTTATCGCCTTACTGCAGAACAATACTCTCAGCTACTCCAACTTCTGCAAAGAGAAGGAGATATTAAAGGGAAACTAGTCAGCACTTCTCAGGGCAACACAAATTTTAGTGCTTAGCAAGGTATTTCCAGCTCAGTCTTACCTTCTGTTTTATGGTCATCCACATGGATCCTTGATTTTGGAGCTACAAACCACATTATCTGCTCCTTAGATCAGTTTTCCACCTGCAAGACAATAGAAAATTTAAGAGTTTGACTACCAAATAATGTCTTTGTCCCTGTCAAACACATTGGGACTGTCCACATCTCTTTTCTCACTCTCACAAATGTTCTTTTTGTACTTATCTTTTCTTTCAATCTTATTACCATTAGCACTCACTAAAGATTCCCAATGTCGACTAACCTTTTTTTTCTGACTTATGTCAAATTCAGGACACCAAGTCACTAAAGACGATTGGTTTTGTTGGATCCCGCTTCCGGAACCCAACTCTCTTGCTTAAAATCGTGAAACTTGAGCGTGCGTGTAACCTTGAAGGGTTAAAATTTTTTTCTCATTCTTAATCCCTTGAACCCTTAAAGACATTACGAATACATCTTCGATCTTATAACGTCCCAAAATTCACTTACAATAGTTCCATAGTGTGCCCATACAAAAACGATCATATGCTTGAACTCATTTCTTCTGCTTGCGAACAGAATTCAGAAAACTTAAAATCTTGAATTCATTTTGACTTCTTCATAGAAATCATAGCTTTATATCTCTTGATCAATTTGGTGAAAGAATTACTTCAATCGGAGTTCTACAACTCAAGATATCATCAAATTACCACAACGTGCACAAAACCCTAATCATGCGCTCTTAGTTGTCCTCTTACTTGCTCTAATACAAACTTCCTCAAATCAACTCCAATTGCTACAAAATTTGATGGAGAGATAGTTACATGTATTATAAAACCATTTCCATAAGAATCGCCTCAATTGGAGGTCGGGGGAGGGAGTTATGATCAAAAGAGTATACCATGTTCATTCCCCAAAACCACATTAAACATACTTTGGCGCGATTGTCATAACGTTTTCTACAAATATCCAAATTCTTGTGCCATTTTAAAGCTAACATCAAGATCTACAACTTGTATTACAGGCCTCAAAGCGAGATTCGGCCTCAAAACTGGTCAAAATCGCAAAATACTGTAGCTGACCCGAGGCTGTCTGTTAAACGGATATGGACTGACCAAACTGCACTTTTCACCCGTACCTGTCCGTTAAACAGACAGTCATGTCCGTTTAATGGACGTGGGGAATGCCAAGGGTCCCAAATGACCCGAGGCTGTCCGTTAAACGGACTCCCAAATGCCTAGTCCTCAAACCTCCTTTCATGCTTCCTAACCCCTTCCTAACATCAAATCTAACCTCATACACACTTATACTCTTGCAAAATCTATTCATTCTCATACTCAAA
>JANKYE010000001.1:16256948-16267297 GCA_032467995.1 Erythroxylum dillonii | reverse complement strand
GGGGCACTTGCCCCCACTAGCTCCAAAAAATTTTACTTGTAAAAATTATTATTTTAAATTTTGATGGTATAAAAAAAAATTTTTGCTATAATTAAAATTTTGCCCCCACTTAAAAATTTTTCTGGATCCACCCCCTCACAAAGGATACAAAAAGCGCGCGCTTAACAGCATACTGACCTAAACCTAGCAGGGAACAAGAGCCTACCTATGATAAAAAGGTCTTCTAAAGGCATATTGCAAGCATTATGCAAAAAGCTTTCAGAGGTATAATTTTAAACTTTACAGTACAACAATAAATGCCCATCTTAACACAACTTCAGCTCGTATTACAGAAAGGGAAACAAAGAATTATCAAAGAAAGACAAGTCTTATACAAGATTCCATAACGAACAAAAGCTATTTATATACAAGTTGAATTGGCTACTAATTTATGTCTCTTTAGGGAAGGACTTTTCTTAATCCCCACCAAGTATTTTACTTGGGGTAGAAGGATTCAGAGAAGCGGAAGACGCCTCTCTCTTTAGGGAAGGACTTCTCTCAAACCCCACCAAGTGCTTCACTGCAGGTGAACAATTCAAGAAAGAAGGATCATTAAACTTTTTGTTAACAAATGTTGAAGAACTTGCAGTCATCATCAGCATGAACAACTGAGAGCAGTAGTACCAAGACACTTGGCCTTCTTTACGATCTTCCTAACTCCTGTCTCACCAAGAGAGAATCTTGTACTAGGAGATAAGAGGATTCTGTCCATCACATTTATCTTAGGGGCCTCCAGAATTGCCTTGGGAAGTGACAGCGCCCATTGCATACCCCAAATTGACAATGGTCTCATGTAAATAAGGGACCGAAAGTGGCCATCAATGGTCCATGCCTCTGGACTCTGGAACCAGTACCTATACTTGGCAGAAAAGCAACTTTCAATCAACAGTTGGTCCTAAGAAGACACAAATATGCATAACGTATCACAGACTTCAGTGTGTTTGCGCATGAATTTTCATATATATGCATATATGATACAGCACATAAGATGCAGGAGAATTTCATCATCGAAAAAGCAGTTGGTGAGGGCTAGACGTTTCAATGTCCGTATACAAGTGTCTGATGCCCAAGTTATTTACAGGAAATTTAAAAGAGACTTCCAACGACGTCCACTTTCCCCAAGAAAAAGTGAAGGTGCTGAAAGAAATTCTTTCCACAAAAGCATGAAGTGCCTGAGTAAGCTTCACCTTAGCTCAGAGTGAAAATAAAAGAAAATACACAAATCACAATTTATCTGGTACTGAACGTGAAGGATCACCTTCTTGGGCATTTTCAACCATGATCTTTTAAGCAACATCCCAGGCATATAAAAATTCCAGCACTGTGAAGAGTTGAGTGCTGCAACCTGGAAAAATGTTCATCTATAAAGGACAACACTCAGAAACTAGACTTTAATTCTTTACCAATAGTGTGGTACTTCCTGACAAGGTTGCTGCTGTAAAACAAGGAAGATGTGGGGGTGGGAGCCTTCAAAGGTCTCTAACAGTTTTATTAGTGACAATCTCATTGGAGCATCAAAATTCCCTATTAACCATCCCATCACCAAAAAAAGGGGAAAGCTTTTTTGTCCTTTACTTGGAAAGACAGGAGGGCTTGGGGGTGGCAGCAACCACACAAGGAGTGCAGAAGAAAACACAAACATTATTGCAATAGATTTATGGAAAATGACACAACAAACATGAGATGAAATTCATCAAAATTTCATGATTGTCAGGACAAATGCACCAGGCACATTAAGTGCAAACGAAATAGAACCATTCACCGAGTAGTACTATAAAAAATGACTGGTACGCAATTGACTTACCCATAACCCTCCTCTGACCAGCCTGCGGTGAATATACCTTCAGCAGTTGTGAATGCCTGTTCTTCCATTCCAGCAAGGATCATGGTAGCAGCTACACCATAAGTGACACCAGTCCAAATCTCCCGTGATTGCATGCAAGTCTCATCAACCTTTCCATTGGGATGCATACCATTCACAGCACCTATCCTGCCTCCTCGTACTTTCATAACATTAAAATCATATATTTTTTGGAGAGAACTTTTGATTTTGAAATCATCAAAAAGTGGAAGCAAGCCTGAAGATGCTGTATACCACTGCCCTGCTAGTTGATCTGCTTGTATAGATTTACTATTACTACTTGACCCACTATCATAGTTAAAATATGAACCATTCCACAGTTTTTCTTCAAATGCCGACTTAGCCTGCACAAATTTGTTTTTGCATAGTTCAGCGAAAAACTTGTCGCCTACTTGATAGGCCATTGCTGCTGCAGCTTGAAGTGCGGCAAGCCATAAGCACCCACAGTAAGCACTTACACCATGCACAGTCCAAGTGTCATATGTTTGATCTGGGAACCCATCATTTTCAATAAGGCCGTCATCATCCCGGTCAAACTGTTCCATATATTCCATGGCAGTTCGAACTGCAGGCCAAACATCAACCCCAAATGACATATCCCCTGTCGCAGCAAAGTCTCTATAGACTTGAAGCACAAACTTTGGATTGAGATCCTTCCAATTGCTGGTATCATGTATATTATATGCATTCATTTCATTCCAAGGATCATGTGTCCCAAGATCATGAGGAATAGCACCTCTGACCTTACGAATTCCAACATCACCCTCAGCCAGAAACTTCACTTTTCTTCCATCCTCTGATAACACAGCTTTGGCAAAATCACGCTGAATAGCAAGTTCAATTTTGGGAAATAACTCAAGAAGCGCGAACGATGCATAGAAGTGCACATCATATGTGCACCACATCATATATTCTACTCCTTCCAAGTACAGAAACCTACCAACATCATCATCCTCATTAAGAGAGCCCGTCACTACAAAAGAATCCAAGGGTTGGCTGAGATTTCTGTTTTCCTGAGATGACACTGATCCATCTTTCTGTGAGTAAGATTTATCAAATTCTTCATCATTATCCAGTGGCCCACCATTAACTGTATCGTACCCATAAGTTTCATACTTAGCTGCCTCACCACTGCAGCTCACCTGTGTCTCAACTACTTTGACATCTGTAGCTTCTCCATTTGTTGACTGCTGAAAACCATTTCTTACATCCGTCTCAGGCAAGGAAGAGTCTGCACAGAACAAATAACACATAAAAGACCTTAATTCTACAACTATTTTGTCCAATAAAATGTTAAAATTTTGAAAATTTGATGACAAGAGTACCTTGCGACTGATAAAGTAAAATTCTGAGCATATGTGATGAAATCATACAGAAAGCCGATTTAGAAGCTAATGTCATATAGAATAGAAAGGGCATAAACAGAGATGAGTACCTATCCAAACTGTTCCACCAGCAACCAAGAAATAGAGTTCATTAAACAACGTGAACTTGTACCTGCAATATAAATTATGATGTTAGACGAATACACTCAAGAAAACAGGTATACCTTTTAAAGTATTGGCACAAAAGTTCAAACAATGCAGTAAGAAGTTCTTGAATTGCTGCTATCTCTGCAATTGACATTACTCTGGGCTAACTGGTGTTTTGTGAGAGTAGAGCATGATACACAATGATGCAATCCTTTCAGCTATTGTAATTCCAAATAGATGTCTAAAAAGAATTAGCAAGAAAAACTTCAAGCCTCATATACATACGTCAAAGTTCAAATGGACAAAGCTAGATGAGAGACAGCATACATCAAGATGGTCAGCATGCAGCACAAGACTAAAAACTAAAGTTTCCAGTCAAAATAGCACAAGGGAAGATACGATTTGAATCTTGAGTGCACATTAACAATAATTCTCTAAAGAACTATGGATGTGAAACTAAAGATATTAAAAAGCCTTATTATAATCCAACAACAATTACCATTCGGGTAGCGTTTCGTCCTTGAGGATAGGATCTTGCCATCTCTCAATGTCTTCCTCCCAGCACTTATAATCTGATCAAGATAAAAAGTAGAAAGTTAAAACAAGAGCAACCTTGAGGAAAAAAATTTCTGCAAGGTATTTCGAAATAATAAATCTTCCAAGTGGAACTTGAACTTCGAAAGCAAACAAAAATATACTCTTTAGGGCATCATGCACTAAATGCTGAGCTGCATTTTCAGAAGGACCGTAAAATTTTGTGTATCTCCTGCAATGAAATAAGTGCTTTAGAAAACAGATTCAACAATCTAGAACTCTTGTATAAAGGCAGCACCTTATACTTCCACCATTAGTACCTAACATAGTGCTTTATGCTATTCTATCATAGAGAAATTGTAAAGAATAATAAAGAAAAAGCAATACCCAGATAACATGTATGCTTGACAATTTAAGAAACTAAAAATGAAGATTGCAACCAGCTTAGAGCAATCAAGAAAAAAAAAAAAGGGGAACAACAAAAAGAAACAAACAAAGAAAATAAGATTGATAGATAAGCAATGAAAATGATGAGAACACATTAAATGCTCTAGAACCTTCAGTGACATTCTAATGTTCATGTCGATTAGTTTAGTAAAATTGATATCAGCCACTGTTCCTCAATTCTATCTTTACCTTGAGAATGAACAGGGCAAGAGAAAGTAAGATTTCCCGCATATTTACCTATAATATGAACTTCCCTTCAGAAATCTTATTTTTGGAGATGACCAAGCAACTGCAAATGCAACTGTGCACTTTCCATGAGGTTCCACCCAGGCAGAAGCTGATACTGCAGCACAAATTGTGTCCCCAGGAGATGAAGGCATGCTTGGTCCACAACTGAAATTCTCCCGATCAAATTGTCCATCCTTGAAATGAATGGAAAAATATTTACTTTTTAAACAATTATTAAAGTCCCCTTGGACGCAATTAGAATCATAAAAAGCGAGATTGATATAAATATCAATATCAAGATGCCGATAGGACATGTCGTTCCAAAATAATTTTTATGCAAAACATTGCAGGTGAATTTAGGATTCAAAGCTAGGAACTGTTACCTGTGCCATTTTACCCCATATATCCCTCGCAGTAACACAGCTTCCTTCAGTTAGTCCGAAGCAGGGCAGAACAGTGACACTTACATTCTGAGTTTCACATGCGGCAACTGCAAAAGTAACTGGGGGATTACCCTTCGCAGTCCTGCAGCAATGTCACAGAATTAGAAACGCTTGCAATCTCAAACCCACGAACAAATGGCCACAATTCAATGGGAAATAATGAGTCAAAAAACACTTACGTTCTTCAGAAACAAAAGCATGCATTTGCCTATTTTACCAGGTTCATTTAACCACTTTGGATATTGTAAAGTGAACGCTTTAAGTGTAAATTTTGAAGGGAGAGGGAGAGGAAAATGAGGATAAAGTAGATGCTAAGATGTCTCCCCTAACAGTCAAGGTTATTACTGACTATTTGGATCTCTCATATTGTGCAGTCTAAGATTGCAGTAGTTGGTGAAGTGGTTAGTTGCCTAATAATCTCAACTTTGATGGATCTTATCACAACCATCTGACTTTGTTAGTCCAGCCGGACTGGTTCTTAATTATTGGTTGTAATGACCAACCAAATAATGGAACCATGTATGCAAGAATATCTTTTGCTCAGAGTTGGATTTTTAGGCAGTTGGTGCAATGACTGGACTAGACAAGTTGGATACTTGGCCCTTCCATACATATAGTATAGCTATCAGCCCCGTGGGATAAGCTATCCAATCCCACCAGAAAACTCTAAAAAGATTTCTTTCTACACGTTTGCCAATGATGCAGGCATTTACTTACTATATGGTGTCACAACGAGAGTTTAAGAAGTAACAATTTTTTTTCAGAGTTAAATCAAACTAAGGAAATCTTTTAGAATTTCCCATATTAACTAAACATGAAAATTTTAAAGGGTTTATAAGTAGTAAGGGTCAACTATTCAAATGACTAGTTCTAGTCATTTTAACAATAGTTGACTCAAGCCCAATTCTTGTTAGTGAACTCTACACTCTGCCCATATTAAAAATTCTAATATGGTATCAGAGTAGATTTGGTTTAGATTATTAATTTTCCAGTTGCCAGTCTGGATATCAGTCCCAACGGTCCGGTCTGGTTACCACTGCGTTTATTTCAAGTGACAAAGGAATGTTCAATCCTAGTTGCACTTGAGAGGGAGTATTAAAGTATCCCATATTGAGTAACATAAAAATATTAAAGGGTTTATAAATGGTAAGGGTCAACAATCTAGTCATTTTGACAATGGTTGACCTAAGCCCAATTCTTGTTAGTAGACTCTACACTCTGCTCATATTAAAAATTCTACATATGGGATACTTTAACAAAACCCCTTTTTTCTCCATAGCCCTATCCACAACGTCTGACTTGCATAATCTTGTTTCCATTCCTATTGCACCTTAAATTAGTAAACAAATTAAAAGTAACCATTTCAAGATCTAAGACATGGATTTTGAGCTCTTCATTTCTCTGTTTCATTCTTGGACATAGAATGATACTAGCTATATGTACATATAAACATTCCTATTCATTCAATCCCTACCATATCTTCTAGTTCAATCCCTACCATACTTGCCATTTTGCTGCTATTCTAAGGGGTGAGACACTTTTCTTCACCTAAAACCATGAAATGACCAAGAGAAATATGCAAACCAACCATCACATAGAGCTATTAAGGATTCATGACTTGCTTGTGATGTAGAAGAACACCGGATACTCCATCCTTGCCTCTGTCAGAAAGAACAGCAACATCAAACCATAATTCAAACCTAAGAACCAACACAAGTAAAAAGAACAACACAGTAAATGTACTTACATAAATGGTTCATTCACATGATCTCCTGATAAAGATGAGATGCCTCCAATGGAATTCTGCACAAATCACAGAGTAACAAATTGCAATTAAGAATCCATAATTCCTCTAAATTTCTAGCAATGTACAAAAGAAATCTGGTGAGTCCAAGAACTTACCGCCCACGTAAAAAGAAGGCTAACTTTTGCTCTTTCCTTCCCAGTGTTCACTAACTACAATACAAACATAGTCATTCAGAAAACTAAACTGAGAAACAGGAATTCTTAAGTTCTACTTTCAAAAATAAAAACTTCCATAGTGTATTTTCATCAGTTGCAGAGTAGAGAAAAAATAATTTTAGGGGCCATTGTCAAAATAAAATAGGAGTTGACAGTGTTTCAGATGAGAACCCTATAAACTTCCCAAGAAATCTTTTGATACATTTTCACAAGATAAAGAAAAAAACCCTAGATAGATGCCAATTGTCATACTATTAAGAAACATCAAAAAGGAAGGAACAATACATAACAAAGATCAAGGAGACAGTGAGAACATATCTAAATCTTTTTGGTTGAAACATTCTAAGCTCTAAATTAGTCGGAAGGATACATAAGCCTAGCACTAGGAATCTTCAAGTTGCTTGTGTATGCTTTGACCCAGTATGGACACTACAATTAATAAGATAATTTTCCTATATCTAATATCCAACAGTTGTTTGAATCAAAAGAATTGTATGACATGTTAAACAATGACAACATGTTTTTCTACCAAAAAGTTAGCTGACAATAGCATAAAATTACATAAAAAGTAGAACCGGCAGGATCCAGCTAAAAATTAAGTCGAGGTCATGTGTAATGAATGGGAAAGAAGGCAGGAAAGCCGTAATTAGTCCCTAGCCAATTCCTCACTAGAGTCTATCTAAAAATACGAATGTACAATCAAATTAGAAGTTTATATGGCCCAGAAAAGTTTAGTTCAAGTTATCAAACTATATTCAGCATATCCCTTCTCTTACAAGTAACAACAACAAAAGGTTATTGATGTACTGGCTAGAAAATATAAATTGCAAAGCCCTCAACTTATTCTAAGAACTTATGGATATCACTAGCAAGGTAACACATTGGCTCTGGATTTTATCATCAGTATATGAACTTCGACAACCTAAGTAAAAGGACTGCAACATACAGACAATCAAATTCATGAAAAAGTATTCTTGGAACCATTAAATATTCAGAATTGTTTTCATGTGACTTGATCAGTGAATTGAGAAGCATACTGTGTAGACAAAAACTGCAGTGGGAAGACTGCTATCCCTATAGTTATGTGGTATAAATGGGGATATTTGTCGGCAAGAGATCTTCAACTCCGGGTCTGGTTCACCTGAAGGATAAAAGATCATCACTAAGACAGGGACATTAGAGGAACATATGATCTTTCACAAAACAGAAGCAATAAAAGTTGCTACCATCATATACTGTCCATGCCCTAGGAAACAGCGCATGATATGTTGAATGTTGGCCACTCAAGTTCCAGCCCCATGATGATATACCATGATCAGTAGCTTTCCTGTGTGAGGGAAATTAACCACTATCAGTATCAGTAAGAACCCAAAATTGACAACAACCATTGTATTGTCTAGATGACTGATTTGTTTCTCAGTCACCGGACCAGTGTTACATAGAATTCTGATTTTACCCTAACCCTTCATGCTGTCCAGGAGCCAGAACTGAAGCATATCTTTTATTTCCCCCATCTCGAGATATAAAAATCTGTAGAGATACAATGAAACAACTAGACTGTCAAAGGTGAACCATGGTTTAAATGTAATACAGGTTCACTCTAAATCAACAGGCAACAAAAATTCCAGATTTCATGTGGGAGACTTCATTCCACAAATTCATTCATTTTTCAAGAAGACCCTTAATAAATAAACAAGGAAATGTATAACATAACAAATCAAAAAATAAAATGTTATCTACATCCATGTAAGCAATAAAATGAAAGAAGTGACCGAAAATTTAGTAAGCCATGTTTCCTAGTTTCCATCCACTTTTGATGGCTTTGCGCAATATTAAAAAGGAAGTTTTAATTATGCATTCTGCTCAGATGTTAAATCCCTTTGGAGTTATGCTAGAAACTAACAATATAGTTTGTCCTTGCTGGTAATCAGTAAGCAAAAATGATAGGAGTATGCAGAGAGTTTAATTATGGGGTTGCCCTTGCCAAACTTGTTTCATGAGCCTAATAAACCAAACATGCTTTCCAAAAATTAAAAAGAATTTTGCAACCTGAATGATAAAAGTATAATTTCATACGGTCAGAGAACAAAAGCCCACATGATCTACAACTGTGAGAAGCAAAAGCAAACTTGAAAATAACCGCAATTTGAGAAAAATGAAATATCAAAGTTCTTATTTTAACCAAAAATAGTTAATTAATTTAACTAATGAATAACATCGTAAAAAAGCTTTTACAAACTAGGATAGAAAATTTAGTTGAGTTTTCCTAAAATCATTTTTTGAACTAATTTTTAGAGTAGAAATCACCAACCGAAGTTAATCCATGCATGAAAAGTGCAATCATTCACCAATAGATTACGTCTCACAAAATCACATACGTGAAATTTTCCTATTGATTATTTGGTGAACAAGAACTGCAAAATCATGGCTCAGGAGAACTACTACATCAGGGTTCAGATGGAAAACACTCACTAAAACAAACAGCTAAAGACATTTTGGCAAACAGAAAACATATAGCAGTTTATAAAAGGTTCAAGTTCAGAAATTTACAGAGAACTGATTGGCCATGACAGGTGAAGCTTCGCGGGTACCAGGTACAATTTGCCACTGCCTAAATTCGCCTCTGAAGCCTCTGGATATGCTTCCACTTCTGCAATAGAAAGTCATATTGACAATCTGACAGAGAAATTAAACAGTAGACAGAGTTGAAATAGCAAATTTCCAACCACATACCCCATTCCTCCAAGTGGGACACCCTGAGAAGCAGACGGCTTGCAACTTCCACGTGTAAAGGGATCAATAGGTGCTTTCTGAAAAACAGGGCAGGTGCAATTTAGTCATGCATACATTCAGCTACTAATGAAAAGACGAATTCCCATTAACAAAACTGCAAAATTTACCCTCCCATATGATTTCTCCTCCCGGACGTAGGACCAAAGCCGTATACCTAGTCGAACCTGATATTTCCAGAAAATTAGTAAGAACCAACCAAATAATTTAACACAAAACTTACAATAATAAGAATTAGAGACAGGGAACTCATCGTATCTTAAAATTAAACCATATAGCTCACCATCTTCACTGCTTCCTTGAATGTAACACTAAATTCTTTCAGAATATTGGCATGACTATTTAATCTCCTCCTCCAAGCATGTTTGGGTGGAGCAGCACTATCAGAATCAAACTACAAGATGAAGAAAAAAGGATACTTAAGAACTAACCCCTATATTAAATATCCTGACTGAATTGAACAGATATGGTAGGAAACTGCTTCTATTAACTAAATGAAGTACTTTCTAGATGCAACAAAGAGCACATCACGCTGACGTGAACCAATACTAAGTAATTGAATCCGGAACAACT
>JANKYE010000001.1:16220229-16235131 GCA_032467995.1 Erythroxylum dillonii | reverse complement strand
GGCGCAGTTGGCTAGCGCGTAGGTCTCATAGCTTCTGAGTTATCCTGAGGTCGAGAGTTCGAGCCTCTCTCACCCCATTAATCGACTTTTTCATTACTTTTTGGTCAAATTACACAACTTGTTCTTCTTTTATTGCGGCCAAGCAAATTTTTAAGAGTTCACATGTGATGCCCTCTCTACCATCAGCTGCAGTTATCACAATCATAATCGATTCGCTAAGATCAGATATCACAGCGTGTATGATTAGCCGTTTACACACTGCACAACGCATTGCTTCGAGAACCGGTTACTGGAGTTACCGTGTCTCTTTTAAATCACTACCTAGCTAGCAGTAGTTATATAATTAAAAAAAAAATTATATGCCAAATGAAACAACGGGGAAAAGGGTAGTAGAAACAAACAATCGCCCACCAAGGCATATATACTCAAATATGCTCTAAAATGGTACATCCCTTTAGATTTCTGCTCCCAAAAATAGCACGGGACTACGAAATAACTTCAAAAACAAACCCAATTTCAACATAAAATCAAATTCCACGCCTACATCGTACATATACCATCTAAAACATTTCACTCCCAACATTTCGCCATTGTCTTATAAAATAATCGATAAAGAGTTAGATTACATGTCAGGAACTGCTGAAAGGGTTAGATCACCGACTCTCCCTGCCACGCTGTACAATATTTTCCATGTGGAAGTAGCTATTGCTTCCGTACTGATAATGGAGATCCCTTGTATGCCAAAAAAGTGTTATTGTCACGTCCAACCCTTTCGACAAAAACATTCCTTGTAATGTAATGCTCTCCATAGGAACAATCTTAACTTTCACAAAACACAATCAGGGTTATTCTTTTCTTTCTCAGCCTCTGGATGTGCAATCTGCAGTGCTTGTAGAGCTCATAGCATAGCTATTGCCAACTCCGGTTACCGTTTACTTTTTTACCATCGCATGTCTTCTTTACATCCAAGTAAAGAGTATCAAACGGACCTCAAAGAGACAGTAAACTTATCTGCACTCATGCAGCGTATACTGGAGCACACATGGCAGCACACACCAAGTTGCTGAATCAAAGATTATAACCCAACAAAGTCAAAAGCCTCAGTGGCCCCTCAACCATTGTAGTGGATTTTCTGGTTTTGGGAGCCCTGACCCCGTCCCTGACCCTGCTGAGGCTGCTGTTGAGGAGCCTGCAAGTTCAATGGCTGTGTATTGTAATGGGCAAAGGGCTGAGAGTATAGAGAATTCATCACGCCCTGCATACAGGGAAAAAATTAAAAAAACACCCCTCACAAAAATAATCAAAGCAATATACTGACAAAATCATCCAACATTTATCCCCCCAGAGTTCCTGTGTTTCAAAAGTATAAAAGATTATTACATTCATCTACTAAAATTGTTTCATTGCCAGTGTTGGGAAAGTAAAGAAAACCTGGGACTGAAGAGGGTTTGGATTGGCTAGGCCAAACTGGCTTTGAGCTGCATCATCTTGGGAAGTTTCATTGAAGCCAACCTGAGTGAATAGTCCTTGCGATCCATGAGCCATGTAATCCTGCAGAAGAGGATTAGTACATCAGGAAAGAAAACATACATGTAGTTAAAATAGAAGTAAAGCATGTTTCAACATAAGCAAACCTGAGACATTAAATCATTTCCCGAACCAAAACGTGAATATCCAGCTTGGGAATTTTGATTCAAAAAACTTCCTGGAAAACTACCCTGGGCTCCTTGTGTAACATAATCAACTGCATATCCACTTTGAGATGCCTGCAAGAAGTTAGAGGCATGAGAAAATGGTTGCATATCCACTGAACAAAATAAGGCTCTACTTGGTTGAAGAACTCCATAACACAAATTTCTAAAATAGCATATATCTCCAACATTCTTCTAAAGTTGCAGATTGCTGTAAATGCAATGACATAGTGACTTTCAGCTGTAGAGGGCGCACAGATTAAACTTGACAGACTAATTCATGGCACTTCCTGTTTGAGATCCTCATTTCTTTGAATGTTTTACTTTGTTACAACATCTGGATAAACTCAGTGTTTCTGAATAAAGCTAGCTTAGTGTTATATCTATCTACAATTAAAAAGTTAGACCTGAATAATCCCTGTAGTCTGTAACATGGGACCAAATAAATAACAGATTACCACAAAAGAAACAGGACAAGCATATACCTGAGTGGAGAAGTCAGCAAAATTGTAAGGAACATGAGACCCCTGGCTTTTGAAGTCATCACCCAAAAAGTCCTGATTAAAGACCATTATCAGGCAAATCAGAAAATTTTATATGAAGAGAACACTCAGCAAACATAAGATGAAAAAGAAAATGACAAACCTGAGACATGCCTCCCATGGAAAATCCATCACGAAATGTTTGGCTTGATCCTTGAACAGCCATCTACATTAGCCACAAAGACATTATCAAGGTCAAAAAGATAGAGATTATCAATTTCATAGAAAGCAATGAAAGAACAATTCCATTGAAAGAGAGATAATAAAGAACTGCAGTAGTCATTACATTATTAACATAACTAGGTTGAGATAATGGTCCACCCACAGATGGCTGACTGTTAGGATTCTCCAGGGTGGGAAAGTTGTAGCTAGATCCCATGTTTCCAATAGCTTGCTGTGACCCTTGTTGGTGAGGGAGATGGCTACCTATAGGACCACCAGTACTACCACGGCCAGCACCAAAGCCTCGACTTCCAGGAGGAGGGACATGGGGGACAGCTCCTACTGGCCCATGCACAGCTCCACGGGTTGGAATAGCATAGGGTTGTGAAGTTGGACCACCATGAAATGGTGGAATAGGGACCCGAGGCACAGGAAATCCAGCGGGATGCACACCAGGCTTGTGGGTACCATTAGGTGGGCCTGGCAGCACATAAGAACCTGTAATCAGAAGCATTATAAATCATGCCTGACTAGAAACATATCAATATGACTGTAACAGTTTTGCAAAAAGTGCAAAGCTGAATTTAAAGAATGTCATTAGAAGATGTGCAACTTGTATCGGAAAGTGAAATGTGGCATACCCCTGGAACGGCTACTTCTTGCACCTGGACTAGACGTTGAAACCACACCAAAACTGTCATTAGCTAAAATTCCAGATCCGCCTCCAAAGAAAAGCCTTCTATCATTATAAATCTGCTAAAGAACAAGGGCAGCAATGAAACCACAGTATATTTATCTCTAACAACTAATTTATTTGGACTAAAAGTTTAAGGATAAAATGATAATAATGGAACAGATAAATGACTAACTACCAAACTATATACGGTCGACCTACCTTTTTTGGCTTTTGAAATTGAACCATACTTTGCTTCAAGTTATTTAGAGGTCCTTCAACCAAGCACTCATGTTCCTGAAATCATATTTATGAGAAACATGTGAAGCAGATAAAATTAGGTGAGGAAACAGTGATATGAACACCAAATTCCCCATAAGCACTCACGTTCTGAACTTTATCACTTTTAAGCCATGTTAAAATGTTAGATGAAAGCTGAACATGAAGCCATCTGGTGGACACTTACCTTGTAATGTGTCAATAAGCTATTCCACAGAAGCTGCTTGCTGAGAACTTTAGGGTTGCCCAGGATGACAATACCATATCGAGCACGTGTTAAAGCAACATTTAGCCTCCGAGGATCATTAAGAAATCCAATTCCCTAGAGAAGAGTTCAGCACTTAAATATCAAAATGTTATTTTAAATTGTAATATACTTCACAACAGCAAACCTTAATGAATCAGATTGAAATTTATATTCTAATAATTTTGTAACAAATTCGGAAAACAAGAAAATCAATGTTTATTCCATGATGAAAAAATAACTGCAACAATACCATGCACATCTGAAATATAGAAACACTAGTGTCCTTAGATGAGTGCTTTGGAAAAATATCTAACAAGCAATCTATGCTATCACGTTTATAATATCACAAGAAATGGGGAGAGTTCTGGATTTTTCAGTTGACAAAAGATGTTTGAAAAGCAAAGTGCTCTTACATAGCTATTGGCCAAATCAAAGGGTTCATAACTTTTCTTTGCTTCACTTCCTTTTCGATTGCTGTATCTTTTAATGACATTTTGCTTCTTGGGATAATTTAATTCATGATTGAAGGTATTATAATTGTTGGATTTCAAGCTTCAGTTCTTGTTGCCTTTTGTTATTGGGATTTCTATAATCATATTGGTCGTTCTGATGGTGGCTTTGATTTCTCTTCAGTTTTCTTAACTGTTATTTGGTTTCTAGTGTACAAAAAGGGCCTGTACTATTCACCCTTCTATGCTTCTGTCTGTCTTATAAGTTTCTTCTCCAGATAGTGAATGGTGGTTTTACTTTTTCTTCCACCATAACCAAACAGTTGTGGTGGACTCTTACACAAAAGGCAACCAGCTGGAACACAACAATATTGAGGCTGCAGTATGTCGCTGCAGATGTGAATATCATTTACACTCAATTGCGGCCTATTGCAGTAACAACATGACCCACAACCACGATATTGCAGCTTACACCCCCAATCAACCACAACACAATGGTATTGCAATCACAATATGTAGCTGCAAATGTGAATTGGATTACACTGCAGTTGCAGCCTATTGCAGTGAGAACATGGCTGCAATTTAAAACCCTAAACAGAGAAAGATAACAAAACTTGGGCACCAACCTGATGCTCATTACTCCGAACACAAGACAAGATAATGTAGTCTTTTTCCCTTCCTTGAAAGGAATCAACACTTGCAACCTGAAAGATCACAATGAAAATATCAGTTACAATTAAAGATCTAAAGTAAACTCCAAACCATAAGAACAACCATCCTCGTGAATGAGGTTTCCACGTTATCATGTACATAAAGAGACTGTATTAGTCTTCTTGTTTGTTAATGGAAGAGGTTAATTCCCTAGCTTAATACCATGACATCCAAGTCAGAACAAATCAAAACATAGGAACTGATATCAAATATCAAAAGGGGTCTACATCTGAATTGAAAGCAATCAGTTACCTCAATTTCCTTGTACAGTTGCTGCCGGAGAGCACCATTTCTAGACATATAATTCACAATATATGCTCTCTGACCCTCATACGGAGTTATCACCCCAATCTACAACACAATGGCTCTGATTAACATGTAGTGGATCCACATGAAATTGGACCATAAAAAGACTTTGAAAACATACCTGACTAGGGACTACACCACTCCTTAAGAAAGTAGTCACAATCTTTTCAACATTTGCAGCCTCAGTTCGATTTAAGTAGGATGTGCCACTAGCACTTATCTCTTCTTGTCCCATCTAAAGAAAAGTTATGTAGTTAGAAAAACTGGCATAGGAAAATTATAGTAGAACAGGTGAATGGTTTACTCAGATGGACGTGCAAAATCATGGAAGAATGTAATGGATGTTTTAATACCTGGACATAGAAAAACATGGGACGATTAGGCACAGGCCAAGGAAAATCAATGCCTGTCAATTGCCTCTCATTGACAGTCACACCATTTTGCAAGGTCCCCTCATAAAAGCTGTTAGAAGGAAATTCTGAAAGTGCTGGATGCATTCGATATTGAACCTATATTTGTCAGAATAGAACAAGTTATATCAGCATTCTTGACACTTCCAATAGGAATTATATTTCATTAAAAGACAACTGAATAAACTTCTAATTCACAAATTCCTGCTAGTTGCCTCACAAAAATATGAAACAAGGCAAAGCAATCAGAACTACTTTGAGTATCAGCACATATCACCAAGAAAAAGAATGAAATGATAATCACATATATGAACAGTATGACTTTTGTGATGACTAAAATTATTAATCTCAGAAGAAAGCTTTGGGAAGCTAAGTGAAAGTTTAAAAAGTTGAGTTCAGCAAGAGCCACCAATAAAAGAAGGTCAAACTCAACAATCATTAAATTAGAGCAATAAAAGATAGATACTCTTGATAATAAAGTTTTCAATCCCAGGATTTCAAAAGCAAGCCTTGGACTAATTTCTAGAAAAAATAGAAAGAATTAGCACAAGGAATCAATTTAGAGACATCAATTCCATAATTATGTGCAGAATATTTTTGTGCAAAGGATACACATAACAACATCAAACATACATGATGCAGCGGACAGGCAAGTCATACCATAGAAAATGCGTGTCTTGGCTTGGCAATATACAGAAAAGGATAAAGAATTTGCATGAGGAATCAATTTAGAGATACTAGTTCCATAATTGTAACTTGTAACTATAATACAGAAACTTCTAGGTACAGTTTGGGTGCAAGTCATACACATGACGGCATTCAAAAAATATATGAGGCAGCAAACAGGAAAATCATACAATTCAAGATGCATGTCTTGGCATTTCAAAATCTGGAGAAATTTAAATACATAGATGCTCAAAGCTTTAAACAAATTCCTAAAGAGAACAAGAAGTTCAATCAGCAATAGGACCTATTTTTGTGAAGGTCATTAAGAAGTTAACATGTTAGGCATCTACAACAAATGCCCAGATGAACATGAGGGGAAGATATTTCAGTGTGAATTGATGTGCCAGATTCTTCAATGCTTTCAAATGAAGAAATAATATTGACTTCTCAAACTTGTTCATGTCTAAAACATTAGACAATCTTCACTCCACAATTGCATTAACCTCCCATGTACAACAGGCTCTATTTTTTTTTCCCCCCTAAATGCAAACATAATGCCAATATACCCATCTAAGTATGGATGATATCACAGCAATTATTGATTCATTCTAGAAGAATAAGAACACACCACAATTTATGTATTCATGCAGACAATGGATGAGCATATCCACACAGACAGATGTGAAATAAGACAATTACCTGCAATCTAATTGGTTTCACACCAAGTAAAACAAGTCGTTCAAAGAGAGACTGAGCCAGTCCAGCACGAGCTGCTTTCTTGCACATTATCACCGGACCAAGCTGGCAATGATCACCAACAAGAACAACCTAGGAAAGAAGGTTCTGTTAGAACACAAAAGAATTTATAGTAGATCAGGCTAAAACAAATCCAGATGCCATCTCAAGTACCTGCTTCGCCCCAAGAACTAATGGAATGAGACACTCAGGTTCTGTTGCCTGAGTAGACTCATCAATAAGTACCTAAACAGAACAAAGTATGAGAGGCCTTCAAAAGCTTTAAATATAGTCAAATACCAAATTACATGCATTCAACCTGACGGAATCTAAAATTTGCTAATCGAGGATCTCCAGCACCAACACAAGTGCAACAAATGACATCAGCACTTTGGGAAATTTCCCTTTCCGTTGCACGCTTCAAAGCTTTATACTTCTTCTCATCACTACTTGACAGTTCTCCTGTTTATATGGTATTCCATTTTTCCAATTGGGTTTGCAGAGGGAACAAACAACAGAGAGGGGGGGAAATAATATTAGAATGACTCCATGAATTCCACTTCAAAAGCACCATATAAAAATAGCTTATCAAGCTCATAAATCAACAACAAATTTGTGTTAAAGTTGCACAGTTCAAGTCCCAACAAATCTGTTTAAATCTCAACTGAAGAAGTAAAAACAAACCTTGCTCATCTTTCAATTGTTGCAACTTGTGAAGTTCACTCTTCTCTGACGTGTCTAGATGTCTAACCTGAAAAAACACAAATTTCATTAACCATAAAGGAAGGAAGTTGAGTATAAAAGAGAATAGTTTAAGCCTACAAATCGACAAACCTGATAGTGAAGGGTAAGATGCTCAACAGGAGAACTCACAGCTTCCCTTGATTTTGCACATAGCCTAACCACCTGAGTTTGAGCAAAATTAAGGAAACCCAGGAGACTCAAATTTACTGATCGAAAGAAAGAAATCTAACTTCTTAGAAATCATTTAGCATACATTGAACTAGGAACAGATGTCCTATTTATCGTTCCTCCACCAATACACACATAAATCTACTGTACTAAAATACAGGGGGTAGGAGAGAGAGAGAGAGTAAAGTAACTGACAATAGGGATGACCTTGTCTATTTGTCTGTATACCGAAGCTTTTAACAAATCAGAGACTTTTCATGCAAAGGACTAGATGTACAATTTCTACTGATGACACCATAAAAGGAGATATCATAAGCCAAAAGTGACGTCAAATAAATTAGTAGCAGTGGATTACGAGAATCAGGCTACAAAGTCTGTTCTTTATTTTGGTGTAAAAAAGAAAAACATTATATTTTACTGCAATTAGACCAGCTCTAAAAGCTGCCTTCAATAGAGCACGTCTTTAATAGTTGTAACTTTCAATTTAGGAAAGGTCATGAAACGAATTGGAAAAAAAAAATCTTCCAGCAACAAGCTCACTAATAAGTTAGCAATTTTTCCATGTTACAGTTAATGTTTCTTCATATTCTTACATCATAACAAGTATTAAAGTTGCTTCCAAGCCATACTAGAGAGGAACAAATGATTGCCATATATAATAGAATAATATTAAGACGATGCAACTGTAGGTAGGGACAAGCTCTATACCTTTAATCCAGTGGCACTTATCTTTTCAGCAAGCTGATCTACAGCCACATTACTTGGGGCACATACCAATACCTAATAAAAGATTCTATGTACCATTAATTTTTGACAAATGCTGAAAAAGGAAACTAAATTTCAAAGAAGTTACCTGTCCCTGGCCCTGTTTCGCCATGTGATATACAATGGCTGCAGAAGTGACAGTTTTTCCTGTTCCAGGTGGACCTTGAATCAAGTTTATAGGCCTCTGAAGGACATTCTTCACAGCAAAAACCTGTCATTAGAAAAAGATCCGACTTTGAACATGATCACATCAGATGAGAGCGGAACTTGATACTTAACATTGGCAACACAAAATGAGTAAACACAACAATCATTATGCTACTCAAAGGTATGGTTCTAATCCTATCTATAGGGAAATGGATTAAAAGAATATAAAAACTTGAGCACGAAATCTACCTAAACCACAAAATTACTAAATGATTGAGCACCGTAAAAGTTAAAATTTCAAGTTCATTGACAGATAACAAGAGAAAACTTGGATCTGTCCGCTGGGGAACGGTTACCAAGGAATTTTTCTAGCCTTGCAAAAATATCAGTTCAAAACGTTTACAATTTTGAGCATTCTAAAGCCATCCAACCATGACTTTAAAGTAGTTTCGACCAAATGAAATATCAGTACAGTCTGTTCTGGTTATAAAAGTGCGAACACAAGCAACTGGGAGGAATTTATGAGAGTACTTGAGATGCATTCAGCTCCGGAAGACCAGGTGCACCAAACCGGCGAGGCAGTGTATTACGAACCATTTGAACCTCCACTTCATGTCCCAACAAATGGTGATATATGTACCTGCCACATAACAAAACATTGTAAGTAAAAATTATAACATGACATCCAGCACAGGTGGAGTTAACTATACATATGAATACAAATAAGACTGAGGAAGTCAAAAAGGTCCTACAACCAATTAATAAGGCAATTATGCTTTCAAAAAGTAGCAACTATAAAACGGGAAATACTGAGAAGCAGGAGCTACTATTCACATAGTCCCCTAAATTCCATCTTAAATTGACAAACTTTAAATGGTTCTATGCTCAACATGTCTCATTCCAGATGTTACAGGCCAAAATATGATTGCAGGTCAACCTACCCGCTCACACTTGTCTCATCCACAGCAAAAGTTTTCATTGCACCCTGCATTCGATCAAAACTTGTACTTTTCCACACAAAATCGACACTAAAACCATGATTCACATCAACAGGAACTCCCTGGGGATAAAGCAGCTGTTAGCCCTAAATATCAAGAAATTACAGAAGAAGACAAAGCAAGTTGGTGTTACCTGACTAGCACGAAGCTCGAGTGCAACCTCCTCTTGTGCAGTTAGCTTGATCTGAAATAACATTTCCTCTACTCAATATACGATTCAAATTACTTCACTAATGAGATGGTGATCTCTAGACAATGAAAGGACAAGTACAAAGCACAAAATTTATCCACAAGCAACCATTAATCATTTTGTCCAAAGTGAAAAAAATAATCTAAGTATAGAGATGAATACCACATGCCCAACTGATTGCCACGCTGGATGAGCTGCATCCCCTGAATACCGCAATCGCAGCTCATCACCAGGTACAAGACGTAACTCATTGTCCTCCTAGACATCAGATCAATCATCTCAGTTTTTGTGATATTGACAAAGATTAACTCATGATAAAATCCATTTGGAGCAAGAAAATAATTTAAGACTGAATAAGCAAAGTGGTAAAAGCATCACAATAAGGCACCTTTGGGAATACAAAATATGCAATGCGCTTTTTGTTAAGACCAATATCCCAACGAACAGTCACATTGTCCTTGCTTTGTGATTCTTTCATCATCTAGAGGAAATAAATGATAAAATGTCAAAGAAACAAAGTTGGCTAAGTTAGGCTCTACAATAGAGAATGGAGTGTCAAAATATAAAAAGTATCATACAGAAATGCCCCAAATAATCTCTATGGTTTAAAAAAAAAGGCACACAGAACTAGTACGTACTTTATCATAATCTGCTTCAAGCTTAATAAGCGGAGCAAACACGTTTTGATACTGCAACGGAAAGTGTTCGACCCATTAGATGATGTGAAATGAACTCTAAACTTCACTTACCTTCTCATTATATATATATAAAAAAGGTGTACCTGATAAGCATCTTCATATTTTACTGCCACTGGTTGAGGCTCATCATCAACACCAGGCTTTTCAAGATCTTCAAGGGTAGCATCAGGATTACTTTTCCAAAGTTCTTCAACTTTATTTATTTGCTGAGCACTAATTTGGCGAGCTCTCAACTGCTCCTGTTCAGATGGGATCTGTGACGTACAAAATGTTAGAAGTTCTGGCAACAACAGATTGTTTAGGGTAGAAAAAAATGCCGCCAACCTTAACAAGCCACTGTAGAAAACACCTATCATCAATCAGGGGGCACCACTGGCTAAGGTCCCAGTTCATGTCTTTCAACGCATTGACATTCAAGCAAGGCTCTCTGCAAAGAAGAACAACCACACTCTCCGTCTTGGCTGATATAAATCCAAGAAGGAACACATTTCGACATCCACAGTTGTAACATTCCAGTATAGTTTCTCCAAGCGGACTATCCTTATGCAGACAGACTTCTTTGTGTTTTGCTCGAACCTACAATAGGATCCAGTAACGGAAACTCATTTAGAAACACAGTTAACTACCATATATACTGGACTGCGCCACAAAATCTGTTTTATGATTCTAAGATTTCGACACTAGCTATGGCTAGCTTAATACAAAATCCGTTTTATGATTCCAAGATTCCGATGCTACCTGTGGCTAGCTTGATACAAAATTTACTTTTAAAAAGAACAACTTAACACATTAGGAGGCACAAAACTTCTAACAAAATAGATTTAGTCACTTATGAGGTTATCTACAAGTAACAAATACAAAAATTAGTAATCAACATCATCTTCTGGCTTCAACCAAAAGTTGGAAGGAAATCTATTTTGCCCTGAATAATCAGCGATGCTATTTATATATTTATGAAGCAAGCATTTATTAATTCATATAATGATTGGATGACCTGCCACATGATGGGAGATTATACACCTACCCTAAACTATGGCATACAAAAGGGGAAAAGGAACTTGCTACTAATAATGAGTTAGTCCCTAGCAAAAAGAAACAAAGATAAACTTTTATCATTCAACAACAACAGACATCATCTAATAATTCACCTCACAAGTTTGGACCAAAAGCCTACACAAAATGAAGCTAAGAGCACTTAGTTCACTTGAAAATGTAGGAAAGCTTCCCAAAATTTATGAAGTCAACTTTACTCTCGAATGCAAAATTTTAAGCAAAGATTTCCAGAATGTGCATATCCCGCATAAAGAGAAAACTGTCACCAAAGGGCTTGTCAGAAAGGAAAATTTGTGCGGCCTTAAGCAGTTGCTTTCTTAGTACTCCCCTCCAATATATCAACACAACCTTCGTATATAGACTTCCAAAATTATAACCAACAGTTATAAATCCCGAAACATCTAAAATTAAAATTAAAATTAAAATTCCATAACAATTAAGTAGTTGACAGTTCTTCCAATAAAAATAGGAAACAGGTTAACCACAATTTAGAAAGAATTACAGACAGTGTCCTTAATTTCCTACAAATTGTATCTTTCTGGAAGCAATTTCAATCCAATATCTTGCATTGGCGTTCCTAACAAATTTTCGCCTCATGCCTTCCAATCAATCAAAAATCACAATCGTATCAATCTAACAACTCCAATTTTCGTTACGTCCATAATAAGAAAAATACCCTACCTCGTTAAAACAAATTAATCGACACTCATATTCCCTCTAGCACATTAAAATCAGTTACCACACTCACCAAGTGATTGACGATATGCGAACCCGAAGTATTCCCTCTGGAGTTACAAAACCATTTCCTACAAGACGGAACATTACACCTCACAACGCACGCCGGGTTCGAAACTCCACAGTATCGACAAGCATGCTCCGTAAAATCTCCTTTCCCGAACTCATAAACGTCATCGTCCCCAGTCTCCTCGAAATTCAAACCTCCCATCCCAGCCACTATCCCATCAACCACCCCGTGACTGTTGCTTCCGCGCGCGGCCTTCGACGACGACACCGGAGACGCGGCCGGAGATTCAGAGTGATGATCGGAGGACGACGCCGCTGCTCGGTGGTCCGATGTGGTCGGGTCTGTGACGGACGCCGAAGAGGCCGCTGCTAGGGAGTCGGAAGGAGTCGGCCACGCAACCGGCGAGCGGAATTCGGGATAGTCGAACTCAGATTCGCCTTGGGTGTTGAATTCGAGGAAAGTGTAGGCGTCGGTTCCGGTGTCGGGCTGGGACGCCGTTTCGAAGAGGTTGCTATTCTGCGAATCCATAGAGAATTATCGAATATGGATTGTTTTGATCGTTAAATTGTTGGTCGAATTTAGGAATGTAGAGTTTCAAAGACCGGGAGAGAATGAGGAGTTAGGGTTAGGGTTTGGTAAAGGAAAGAGAAAATTGAGAGAGAGACAGACAGAGACAGAGACCGAACGAGAGAGAGAGAGAGAGGGGAAGAGACCGAGAGTCAGTGTATCTCATGGAAGAAGAGTCGTAGTACGCGCGAAGTGAGCGGTTCTCACAACGTGAAGCCCAATCCATCATGTCACGTGAGGACGAGGTTTATGAAACTGAAAATACACGTGACCGAGGTGAGCGGGTGAGGCGCGTGGGTTTATGGCCTTTCCGTGATAATTAATTATACGGTTACACGATGGTATAAAATGGGACAATAATATTATTATTTCATTAATAAAAGAAGGCCCTTAATTTATAACGTTTATTGGTGGATCCGAGGGTCCTTTCTTCGGCTTGGTTGTTCTGTTCCTCCCTTAACTGTCTGTTGTTTTTGCCTCTTACCTCTCACAAAATAAGCTTTGAGACTAAATTTCACACCTTAAAAATCACTAAGGATAAAGAACTGCCGTTCAACTCGATACACCCTATTTTTCGTTTCAAGTGCATATTCGTTTTAACTTTCGGAACCCTAGCCCGCCCCGGCCTATTGTTATCTCTAAATAAGTGAATTCATTTAGCCTTAGGTAGTCCGACCCGACCCATTATCATCTCTAAACTGGTGAATTCTTTTAGCCTTAGGTAGTCCAAGCCTTGCCTGACCTAGCCAATTGTCATCTCTAAATAAGTGAATTACTTTAGCCTTCTGTAGTTAAAAATAAATGAATTTCAGAGGAAAAATAAAATTTATCGAGTTAAACTACAATCCCTAGGAGGCGGGTTAAGCTTGAACCTAGCGCGACCAATTTTTTGTAAAAGATTAAAAGTGCAAAATGATGTTTAGTTTCAAAGTGTCAGGCCAAGCTTAAGCAGTTAGAGTCTGAACCTGGCTCGGGGCTCAGGCGGGCCTAAAAAACTGAGCCTAAGGGCCCGGGTCTTTTGACATCCCTACACTCGTTATCGAGTAATCCTCGATAACATCTTCATTTCTTTCTTCAACATTATTCGAGCATAACTTTATTCATAAAAAAAAAGTAAATTCTGTCACACTAGTAAGTGAAAACAACTTACACTATAAGAAATTGTATTTTTTGTGAAAGCAAAGATTGTCACTAAAAACAGTAGTATTAGTTACTACTATTAATAGTGTCTAATTTTTAAAGTCGTCACCTCTCGTCACAAATATCTTCGTTACTAATGAAACAGTGACTAATTTAAAAAATAATCACAATTATGCAACACTTTTGTGACAAAACTATTAACAAAAAAACTATAAAATATGTGGCAAAACTATATAATTATAATAACTTTACATATTTATAACAAATTTGTCGAAACAATCAATATAAAATAGTGACGAGTGAAGTCGTAACAGTATTTCATTTTATTGTGACAATATTATTGTAACTAAAATAATTGAAAATAGTGACAAAATATTTGTCAACTTGTGCTTTTTTATCAATGTCTATTATTACTTCTTGGTTACAAATATTTAAAAAAAATGTCAACATTATTTTGTCACAAAAATGACAATTTGTTTTTACAAAAAATATTATCACTAATGTGTTTACTATTGTCACAAATAAAACTATCAATTCAACAATAAAATTGCATTAGTAGTAAAAAAAATTACATCAGTAACTTTCTAACAGATTTTGTCACAAGTGTGAAAGTTAAATGTTATAATAACGTTCACTCATGAAAATCCCTGCTGGTTCTGCGGGGCAATACCCATTGTAATTTTGGATTTTCACCATAGACTGCTCAAGCCTTTTTGTAGAAGCTATGGGTGTAACGCCCCAAATTACGGGTTAGAAGACATGAGTACAAATTACGAAATTGGCATGCATTCATGACATTTTCGGGGTACATTGGTT
>JANKYE010000001.1:16197099-16212374 GCA_032467995.1 Erythroxylum dillonii | reverse complement strand
ATGTCTATAACTTTTTACTGAATCTATGCAACTGGTTGGTTAAAACAGTATTATTAATTTCCAAAGCTTTTTTTTGCCAAGTTCATATCAACATAGAATGGCAATGGAAAATATTTTCGTAGCTCTATAAACTTTTCTTTTTCATCTAAAGAAGAAATTCAATTTGTTGATAGTCTTATATTCTTATGCAGCAATGGTTCGGAAGGAAATTCAAGATGAAACTGACAAAATGACTGGAAGTTCAAAAAAAATTTCTCCTTTAGCTATTCATCTCAGTATCTACTCTTCAAATGGTAAAAGAGCAAGAGCAATGCACTTCACATGAAACCTTCCTTCTTTTACCTTATTGTCAGCAAACATTTAAAACTGTTATTACTTTGATTGTTCATTCCATATATTCTCATGATTGTTCTGGGCCTCATTTTCTATGCAGTGGTCAATTTGACATTGATAGATTTGCCTGGTTTAACAAAGGTTGCTGTTGGTATACTACTGTTCCACTGTCATCTTTTGTTTGACTTCCATCTTAATGTTTAAACATGGGTACGTAAAGTAGCTATCTTCTTCCATAACTTGGAAAATTATAATTGCAAATCCTTATTGTCAGCAGAAGGGCAGCCAGAAAGCATCGTAACTGATATTGAAAATATGGTTCGCTCATACATTGAAAAGGTATAATGAAGAAAAAAGCCAACCCATTAGAAATTTGTGTTGTTTACCGCCTTGCAATTATTCAACTGAATGAAATGTTCTATTCATATTCTTGAGTCTGCACTTTTTGAGACATTTTTCTCACCATTATGTTTTTGGAGAATGTCATCCTTTTTTCCTATTAGGTTTAATCTGTAATACCAGTTGAACACATATTGATACAATGTTGTTTGCATTGTTTAATGTCGAAGTTCATTTGATATAGAATTTTTTTTCTTCTCTTTGATGGATGAATTCCTTGTTATTTTAATGTAGCCAAATTGCATAATTCTTGCCATCAGTCCAGCCAATCAAGATATAGCAACATCTGATGCTATCAAAATGTCTAGAGAAGTTGATCCAAGAGGTACCAATTCCTACTCCTTTTTCTACTTTTGACAGTCACCCATTATGCAGTGCAATTTTTTACTTTCGTTCTTTGAACTCTTTCCTTAGAGATGCGATTTGCCTTTTCTCTAGGTGAAAGGACATTGGGTGTATTGACAAAACTTGACTTAATGGATCAGGGGACCAATGCTCTGGATGTAAGCTTTCCTTGTTTATTTCGAAGCCTGGTTGAAAGTTTTCATATTGCATGCTTTTGCTTCAATCAAGATGACACCTTGTAATTTTAATTCTTCTTAGTAGAATCATAAGAGGCAACAAAAAGTTCTTATAATGATATACATTGTGTACAATTATTGTTTAAACATAAAAATGCTCTACTGTTCTGTAAATTGTTTGTTAATTTTTATCTCATTTATTCGTGACTGAGCTGAATCCTGTAACTTTCTTCTCTTTCATTTTGTTGAAGGTTCTTGAAGGAAGAACATATATTCTTCAACATGGCTGGGTTGGAATTGTGAACCGATCACAAGCTGATATAAACAAAAATATGAATATGATGGCTGCTCGGCGGTGGGAGCGAGAGTTCTTTGCCACTAGTCCTGACTATGGACACTTGGCTAGCAGAATGGGTTCTGAATATCTTGCCAAGCTTCTGTCCAAGGTTCTGCTTTTAGCTTGGCTTACATTCTGTCATAATTTCTCCAAATATCTATTTTCCTTAATCTCACAATCAATATTTTGTTACAAACTTTTCTGATAATTCTATGAAATTTCTTGTAGTTTCTATGTTTTTGGCCATTACTGGTTAGCAGCTTAGAATGTTTAACATGATGTTGCTCTCTTAAACTTCTGCATTTTCTCTTGTTCTGCTAGTGACTGCTGGTTCTTTACATACCTTTCGTGGTTGCAGCATTTGGAGGCTGTAATTAGGGCTCGCATGCCTGGTATTGCATCCTTAGTTAACAAGAGCATTGATGAACTTGAAGCTGAGTTAGACCACCTTGGTACACCTGTTACTATTGATACTGGGGTGAGGAGCTTATGAATTCTGATTAATGGATGTAAATCATTTGATTGAACATATTTCAGACAATGTTCTGTTTCTAATTTCTATGTCAGGCCCAGTTACACACCATCCTTGAGTTGTGTCGTGCCTTCGATCGCGTATTCAAGGAACATTTGGATGGAGGGTACTGTGATGAATTTCTTACTCATTTCTCTATGTTAGCTAGTTGGAGTCAATATAATATCTCTTTTTGTCTTAAATCTATTACTTGCGCACTTCAAGGACAGGTAACAAAGTTTAGTTCATGGACACATCTAATCCGGATTCAATGAATGTTTGTTATCAATTCTCAGTCTTACAATTTGCTTTGGGGCCTTTAATTTTTAACAAGTGATTGTTTACTTGCATGGTCTGAGAAATCTGCCATATACTGTCATTTTCCTTTCTAATTTCTTTGTCAAACTCAGGCGACCTGGTGGTGGTCGGATCTATGCAGTTTTTAATAACCAGCTCCCTGCTGCTTTGAGAAAACTTCCTTTTGATCGCCATTTGTCCCCACAAAATGTAAGAAAAGTTGTATGTGAGGCAGATGGATACCAACCTCATTTAATTGCACCTGAGCAAGGTTACCGACTCTTGATTGATGGTGCTCTCAATTATTTCAGAAGTCCAGCAGAGGCTTCTGTAGATGCTGTAAGTACTCTCTTTCTCGCTTCTATTTTGTCTATCCTTTATTTCCGTCCTTCCTCCTTCAAAATGTCATACGGTTGATATAATTTTAAAGAAGCTGAACGTTTAATGATGTTTACACTTGTTGACTGGTCATTAATTTAGAATTTCAAAGTCTAGTATAAAGACAGTTATGTTGACATATACTCTAGGTAGTCAAACACTGCGTTGATTTTTTTCGTCGGCTTTGCAGGTGCACTTCATTTTGAAAGAGATAGTAAGAAGGTCAGTTGGAGAAACTCAGGTTTGTCATCCTGATGCTTTACTGGTTTAACAACACCTTCCAATAAAAAAAGCCGGGATACTAATGTTTCATAGTTGGGCAGGAGTTGAGACGCTTTCCAATTCTTCAAGCTGAAATTGCAGCTGCTGCCAATGAGGCACTGGAGAGGTTCCGAGAGGACAGTAAGAAAACAACATTAAGGCTGGTGGAAATGGAGTCCTCCTATCTGACTGTTGATTTCTTCAGGAGACTTCCTCAGGAAATGGATAACAGTGTGAATCCCACTCTATCCAATTCAGACAGATATTCGGAGGCACATTTCCGCAGAATAGGAAGTAATGTGTCCTCCTATGTTGCTATGGTGTCTGAAACTCTAAGAAATTCTATTCCAAAAGCTGTGGTTTATTGTCAAGTGAAGGCGGCCAAGCAGTCCTTGCTCGATCACTTTTATACCCAAATGGGCAGGAAAGAGGCAAGAATAATCTCCATTCTCGGCCTGATAAATCTCTCGCATTCTCGTTTACCCAATTAATTTGTCTGAAAATCTGATGGGGGTGCAATAAACTTACATTACCATGCTTCAGACAGCATGGTTTTCAAGTCTTGGTTGCTTCAAGTTTCAGCTTTCATCAATTATACTATTTCTGAGGAGTCATCTGATATCTGGGCTTCATGGGAGAAAAACAAAATAATCAATAACGAATGCGAGATTTAAATGTTAGATTAGTTTTCTGCTGAATGCCTTTTGTCTAAGAGACCTCCTAGGCAATGTTAAATAGCTTTGTCATTTACAATCAGATTTTTCTTGACTGCAGGGTAAGCAACTTGATAAACTACTGGATGAAGACCCTGCACTGATGGAAAGACGTCAGAAATGTGCTGAAAGGCTAGGGCTATACAAGGCTGCAAGAGATGAAATCGACGCAGTCTCATGGAGTAGATGAGTTACTGGCATGTATTTAGATATATTCATTTAGGTATATAATGATAAGAGATTATGACAATCGCAATCTGAATTTTCTTCATTGAAGTTTAGGTTGTTTAAAACTATTGACAATAATCACATTTCTGTGCTAGGGACTCTTACCTATTACAAAAACTTCCCTTCCCTTGTGACCATACTGATCATGACGAGATCGATTATAGTACCAGCAGCCACACCAGCTTTTATCCTTGAAACAGAAATCTGCTCACGGGAAATAGAAACATATCAACTTTCATGGAAAACCCAAGAAAACTTTTAGAAGGCAACCCCTGGCAAAGATGTGCTTCGGGTGCGAGAATGTGATCCTTTTTGACGCCTTGAGTGCTTCGATAGCCATCAGGTAGTGATCCGGGTATTGACAGTCACGTTCACTTTCTGTGATGAGTGCCAACAAGAAATCTGAACCCAAGAATTGATATCACTAGCGCAGCACTTGATTTAGGGGCATTTGTGACAGCAGCTCGTTACAAGCCACCCATTTCTTCACCCCACGGATACCACCTTTAAGCTGTTAGCGGGAGGAGTTAGCATTTACATCCTAAACATTGCTTCGTTACCGTCAAGAGCATGCCTTTATTAAATGTCATAACCAACACCATATCTTCGTTATGCTTCCCATAACTTGTATGTAAGAGGGACTTCGCATTCAAATTATTTTTGTTAAATATCGATTCCTGATCAATCGCCAGTCAAAATGGTATGATTCCCATCAGAAAGGGCACGTAGCATGAGAACATCACAAGAGCATTTTCACTCACAGCCACAAAAGACTTGTTAAATCTTCCATCATGAGAAGTATAATAGTGGAGGGGAGGGGATCAGAAACAAAAAGAGTTCCATCAACATCTAAATAGGACTTCAGGGAGTCCAAAAAAGAGAACTTTGCTCTTCATACAAGCAGCTTTTTGTGTCTCAATTGATGCTTAGCAAAACACTTAAAAAGTGAAAGCATTACGAAAAGGCAAATGGGCTAAAGATGCTAGCTTGGGTTGGCCACTTGTTTTTATCAACAAACCACTTGTACGCCTGGGGCTCGGAAAATCTGGAATTTCGAAGGTCTAAATTAAAGGAAAATAATCATAATGTAAAACATAACTGGATCGTCGGACATCTATCTTGTCTATTTGTAGATTCAAGATATATCAATGCTATCACTGAAGTCCTTGGTGTAAGGTGTTGATGCGACACTGAAACAAGTTTCGATCACATTTTCTTGGTTAAAACTGAATTTTGGTATGAATGTGTTGGTTGTACTTTATATGTTCAATTTTTCACGTGTCTCTCCAATGTGCTCAAATTTAAGTAGATTGATTTTCTCGATTTTGATGTGTTGCTGATCTGACCTGTTTTGGTTTTGGATCGTTTCATACCTGTGCTTTCTTTCTTATAGACATTTTGCTGGTCTCTGCAGAGGGTTTCACAGGTTGAAGGAGAAGTTGTCCAAAGTTGATCATTTTATAGAAAAATACAAAAACCGCACGTGCCAATTGTTGGTGAAGCACTTATTACATGGCAAGATTCCCAAGGTGGAAAGAATGAAATGGCATGATAATCAACAGTTTGATTTGTATGATATGAAGCCCTAAACAGCCTCAGGTTGAAGCAGAGACTGAAATGTTCGACCAACCCTTTGAGAGATTCAAGCAGAAGGGTTTCCAGCAACCCCCTTCTTATCAAGTTCTTCAAGAGCTTCCCACAATTTTGGATCCTCATAATTTTTTATCAGCAGTGTTGGCTTTGCTTGCATCAGTAAATGTTCTGGATTTCTTGTGCTTAAGCCAATAACAGGCATTCCAGCTCCCACTCCAGCTTTTATCCCTGAAACAGAGTCCTAGCAAAAATAGTAGGATAAAAAAATGACCACGTCAGCTTCGGAATGCCTTGAAAAGGTTATGCACCTGACCATACAGCATGTGATGGAAGCGGACCTCAAAAACAAAGGTGTGATCCTTTGAAACTTTGAGCACTTCAAGAGCCTTTAAGTAGGGCTCTGGGTGTGGTTTGGCATGTTCACAACTGTCCCCGAGTATAACAGCCTGAAAGAAATCTGTGAGTCCAAGAGTTGAAATCATGAGTTCTGCATTTGGCTTTGGAGCGTTAGTAACTGCAGCTCGTTTCAATCCACGCTCTTCAATCCATTCCTTCACCTTATAGAGGCCATCTACAGCCTTCAGTTGTTCAGAAGCCAACCTGCTTTCCCCATTCAAGAGTTAGAAGACCAGAAAACAGAAGTTCCTCAAATATGCTGAAAAGTACAGCTTTTACCTTCGAAATAATGCTTCCTTGTCATCCAAAAATTTTAAGCCTCTTTGAAGGTCATTTGGGAACAGAAACAATGCAATTTCTTTATTATGCTTGCCAGAAATATTATTCACAAAAAATTCCTCTGTTATTGGAATCCCATCATTGAAATTTATCTGTTGTATGACACAAAGTGAATATTTTGCCAATAAAACGGCTAAACAGATAATTCAATCAGGAACCAGACTTGACAACATGCCCCACAATGTCCGCATCATCTTGGAAATCAAACTCTTAGCATAGGTAAGTGGTTCATTACCTCTTGAAGCAATTGTCGGAAGGCTAGGACATGGAGAGGATCTGAATCACACAAAGTTCCATCAACATCAAATAGAACTGCTTCCAGTGGAGCAAGTTTCAAAAGAGAAGGTTGACTGCATCCACAAATTAAAGGAAATGACGAGGCAAATGTCTAGTGTGAGAAATTGCATTATCCAATGTCCTAAATTGCCAAGAACAATTGACATTGAAACAGGTACCACTGTCAATCCACTCCTTCAGTCTAAGATGATGCCATCTGATCTGTGCTTACTCATTTTTTTCAGGATGCCACAGATTTTAATGAAAATTACCCATCAACTTTAGTTTCTCTAGTTTAAAAGTCCGTCTTGATTAACTAAAGCATAAAAACAGACTCCATTCTGATAAACAATGAACAGCAGTTTGTTTCCAAGCAATGCACACTTGAAGATGCATGATTATTTGACTATAATCATTTATAAGCAGGAAGCCTTTCTGCTTCTATTTATCCAGCTAAAAGTAACTGATTTGTCTCCATATATATGCTTACCTTTTTATGTTTCCATCAACACAAAATGTACTTCAAGCAAAAAGGCATGTATAGTATACAAATGTGGATGTGATGAGTTGCACGTATTTAACCTTAGAAAAAGACCACCAACCAGAAAATGACAATTCTGTTCCTGTAACTTCTTTGATTACAACAAATTGCAAAGTTGTAGCGAAATTGCTCAAACAAGTATTGAATAGAACGTTGAATATGTTGATCTATGAATGTAAAGAAAAATACCAACTCATAAAACAAGCAAAGGCCGAAAACTGGGGCATAATGATTATTGCTCCACTAGATCATTTGCATCAGTTCAGCTTAGGATGGCAGGCAAAGCGAATAAACAAGCATGATGATACATGCGAAAAGATGGCCGCCCAATGGCTTGCAATCATTTGCAAGAAGGAAAAGTGCCTCAGAAGTTCAACTTATATGTGTATATATATAACCCATTAAAAAAAAAAAACTAGTGAAAGAGAGAAATTGTGTTGGGAAAAAGCAAACAAATATATAGTAAACTGACGCAACCCAAAAGAAGAACGTAGTCTCACAAACTACATTTTAACACGGAAAAGAAAAGCCAAAGCACAAATATTTCAACAAATGGGTATTCAGCAAAAGCACCCAAGAAAATGGAACATCCCACGAAAACAGGGATTCCCGCAAATGGTTCTGGGTATCAGCTGAAAACACCAAGACAAAACACGCATCCAAAAAATGATGATTGAATAACATGAATGATTACATGCAACATAGATTAGGAAGAAGTAAATTTACTCACGCATCGTTGGAAGATGAAGTTGACATGTTTTCTAGTCTGAGATTTCAAGTTTGTTGATGTGTCGTTCTAGTTTCAGCTGTATTGTCTTGCGGATGGGTAATCGATGACTGAGTGAAAAGAACGGAGAGAAATGAAGAAGATGCGTTATTTGTGCACCTTGCAAATTCTGGTCGAATATGGTTATACCAATATTAAAATGGCATATTCCTGACAATATACGATCTACTCTCTCTTTTTGGTCTTCCATACCTGTAAAGTCTTTTAAGGAGTGCTCTAAGTAATTCATGACGTATTTTTGATATTTGTAATTATTGGAAATCATGCATTAACGTCACACCAGTCAGGAATATTAGGAGATGACTTCCTCAATTTTAGCTTGGCACGTCTCGGTCTAATTTTAGCCTAATTTTTTAGTTAAAAGTTTGAGTTAGGCTAAATACAGGTTCACTTAGGATTTACTTGAGTCTAGATCATCTGTCCAGTTTTACTTTATCTGATAAAATTTTAGTCATTTATTTTGCGGGCTCTACACGGATCTTATGTGGGATCTACATAAATAAATGACTGAAATTTATTGGACACAATAAGACACCGTAATATTGAATAGAAAATTTGAACTCAATTTGCTTGTAGCTTAATTATAACGTCACAAAATGATGTCGTTTTTTAAAATTTTAAAATAATATAACCAAATGGGCCGGTCAACCCTTGATCAAGTAGTACTCGGGTTGTTCCTGATTCGGCCTGTTAACATGCATACGTATTATTTCAAGGGATTCTAGTAAATATTTGAACCAAGTCACTTAATTGGTGGGCTTCTTTCATAATATTGAATCCCTAATCCATTAATTTGTTCACCTCCCTTATCGTAAGGTCAATGTGTCGAACCTGTCATCACCATGAAGCGTTAAACAGTGGCCCTACCTTTCCAATGCATTGTTGGCGTATCTTTGGTTAAGAATGTTGTATGGTTTCTCTCTGTCTCTGCGGTTTGACGTCCAAACTTAAAGCCACCGTTTCCCTTTCATGGCATTCTGGTGAGTCTCCGCAGATGCATGCACCACCTAAAATATCTTCTAGTTTAGATGTTGAACTTGGCAGCATTCCTAAAATAATCAAGCTTTAGAGTAGTGACTCAAAAGTAAATAACGAAATGAATATTAACCTCGTAGATATTTGCATTTATTTTATTATATAAATAAAGAAAAATTCAAATACTCATTACATTGTAATTTATTTAGAATGATTTAATGATCCAACTTAATCTCAAGCTAAATGAGAAACCACATTATATATTTGTATTGTGGCAAGCATTTAAAAAATGAGAGCATTACTAGGCAAAAAAAATATTTAGTTAGGATTAAAAATAATGTGAATTATGCAAAAGAAGAAGAAGAAGAATATAGTTATGATGTTAAATGGAAAAAGAATACTTAAAAATAAATGTTTGTTGTAATCTCAAATGGTTGGAGAAAGAATAGAAGACAATTGCTAACTTTTTTGCACCACATTATTTTTATTTTTTTAATAATTTAGTTTTTATATTTATTTATTTATTATTATTTATTTTCATTTAGTTTCCTATTGTTCAATAATTATTTTTTATTTATTAATTTACCGTGCGATTTTTTACTTTTTCCCTCTGTAACTTGCATCTTTCATATCTTGTCTCTTTTGCATATGAGTATACCGGAAACAGCCTCTCTACTATGTAGGGGTAAGGCTACGTATTATCATACCTCCCCAGACTCCACTTAATTGCGAGATTTCGGACTGGGTGATGATAAGATGAGTCCTAAGGCTCAACCTTCCATTTGCAATGTATTGCAATATGAAGAAATAGGTAATAATGCAAGTGAATCATTTAATATTTTCCAATTTTATATTATTGTCTCTATTAGTACAAGATTAAAAGCTACTTTAATTGATGACTATAGAGGTAATCATTTAAGCAACTCTATCATTGAAATAAAAAACTATTTTAATGAAAGAAAAAAGAGTTGAGAAACCTATGGATGTCCAATCATAGTGATGGTTGGACAAACATGATAATGAGTCAATTATGAAATTTCTGGTTATTATGATAAAGGATTGATATTTTTAAAGTTAAATGATATATTGAACTTTATAAAAAATTTCGAGACTTTGATATAAATTTTTGATGAAGTTATTTTAAATATGTTAGTGCAAATGAGTGTGAAAAGAATTATAGTACATTCGAGTTTTATCCACTCATAAAAAAAAGAATTAGAATATAAGAGGTTGAATGGTTTGAAGTTTGTCGAAGACAACTTGAAGCTTGGAGAGAGAGATATTATTAATTAAGTTGAACACAATTTCTCATAAAATTTTAAATTTTAATTATTTGGTCTACTTTATTTATTTATTTATGACTTCATTGTTCCAAATTTCCTTTGTTATTTTGATCTCTTAACATATTGATTTTCAAAGGAACTAAATTTTATGGACGAGAGTGAATTAGAAGATTATTTTGGTCAAAAAAGAATTAATTTGTTATTTGGTGCAACAAATTTAAATGAGGTGACAATGAGACTCTCCTAAATGATGATAATTTTGTCTCAAATGAAAGTTGAAGCTAACATGTAATTAGTTATGTTTTGGAGTGAAATTTCAAGTTTTCATCTTTTCTCTTTATTTTTGGTCTATTTATATTTTATGTATATGTTAAATGATAAAATATGCAATATAAATATGCAACTTATAAGTATTATTGTTTCAAGTTTCACTTGCACTTTGTTGTGATTGTAAACATAAATTTTTGTTGTTATGTGCTCTCATTATATGATGTTTGCCATTAGAAAATATAACATTTTAAAAACTTTGTATTATAATTATAAGGTTAAAAATAACTGAAATTCAATATGTTCATTTGAATCATAATATGTGAATACATTTTAGTTATATACAAATTAAGGAGTTACTTATAATTTTGAAAACGGTATCCAATATTATCCTATACGCATATTAAAATCGAAATGAGCTCTAGTATAATATCAATTTTGGTTTCTGTTAAAAAAAAACATAACTAAAGATATTATTAAATTTTTAATTAGATTCATTAAGTATGGTTGATTGTAGATGACATGTCTATATTGATCTTTAAGTAGAGTAAGAATTGGTCCCAGACTCCGCCTCAGCGAGATTTTAACTGAGTGCTGATGATGATGAAGTAGAGTAAGAGTTGGCAAAAAATGTCTCGTAACAAATTCAAACCCGCCGTCCATATTTTCAATCTTGGTAAAGGGGCAAATTGAACTCTAATATTTGAACTAAAATTTAACTTAAATCCAACATTTGGAAGTGTTAGAAAAAAATTATAGTTTAATAAAAATTTAATATAAACTCTAAATTAATGATATTTTAAATTTTCGACAAGGTTTTGTCAATTTTAAGTCAAAGAAAGTTTTCAATTATTTTTAATAGGCCCTTTGTGGCAAGAGAGGCTATAACTATGCCCCTTTTCCTCTATTGTACTATTGGTATATTCTTTTGATGAAATTTTCTAAATCCCTAATTTCACAAACATTTTTAGACTCCTTAAATTATTCTCCTCTCTTCGTTGTGTTTCATTTGATGAAGCATTTGCAGTAGCTGCATAATACCAATACATATTGAGAGCATAAGCTATCTTCTACACCAATCGATAAGAAACTGAACCTATCTTCTATACCACTTCATATGGCCCATAGTACAAGGATGGTAACTTATGGAAGGAACGATTTGTAACGGAAGATTGGCGATAAGCCTATATCTTCAAGTATGCCCCTTCACCAATTTCAAACATCCTTTCTGTGCAATGTTTATCTGTTAAAATTTTCATCCTTAGTCGACAACCAATTCACCCATTTAGATGGAACCTCAACTAAAAAACACCTTCGATAAGCCTCTAAAGTATTATTCAGAATCTCAAATTGACCATTAGCTTGAGGATGATATAAAGCTGCTGTTGCAAATGATGGGTTATCCCCTCCACTTGGTTGCCTTGTCAAAGAAGAAGGCTTTGATTGGTGGCATGAAATTCAACAATATAAACTTGGTTGGTGGCATGCAATGAACTTGGCTGGCGATATGCAAGGATGTCAAATAAAGTTGGTGATTTCTTCAACAATTATGGCTGTAGGTAAAAGGATTTGGACGACGATTACGTAGGACATCAACTATAAATAAGGTGGTAGGCGTAGAGGAAAATAATCATTCTTCCTTTATGAAATCCTCTATCCTCTCTGTATTTGAAAACCTTTTGTTCTAACCTTTGTACTTGTTTACATTCTTTACACATTAGTAAAAGTGCTCACCCTCCGGCCTGGACGTAGGTCACATTGACCAAACCACGTAAATTTTTGTGTTCTATCCTATTTATTTTGTCTATCTTTATTTGCGTTATTACTACTTCAGGCTATTAAATTCAACTGGTATTCGATCCGAGGATATTTTATCTTAATAGCTGCACCCCCTTTACTCGAAAAAACTATGTCCAAAAATTGCTCATGAACAATGGATACCTATCAGAAATGATGTTAACAGGCCATTCATGAAGGTGTACCACTTGATTGATTAAATATTATAGCAACATCCACAGCTGTATAAGGGTGTTGGAGAGGGACGATGTGTGCATATTTGGTCAATCGGTCTATAACCACCATAATCACCGTGTACCCTTTAGAATTTGGTAATCCAGTAAACGCCCAAAGATTGCCATGCTCCTTTGGAGTAAGAATAGGTTACAGTAACCCTGGAGATGCTATCAATTCAAGCTTGTTTCTTTGACAAACTTCACAATTTTCACAAAAACCCGTAGATCACTCTGCAATCCTTTCTAAGAAAAGATGGCAATAATACATTTATAGGGATTATCAACCCTTGATTGACCTCTCCATGTAGAATTGTGGTAGGCATTTAAGAGTTAATTCTTACGGGTCTGATTGTTTTCCACTACAAAATGCCCTTTCCTCTTAAGCACTTCTTCTTCCCACCTGTACTTAGTATTGTCACCTTTGTATTACTCTAACAACTGAATTTGTTTCTGAATTAGAGTGTCTGTCTGCCAAATCTTTTTAACTTGGTCTAATAGTTCACTGCCTACAGACATTATTGCCATTAAATGAGAGTTTTCTAACTTCCTTGAAAGGGCATCAACAGCCACATTATTATTGTCCTTTCTATATTGGATAGTAAAGTGATAACCAAGCATTTTTCTAGTCATTTCTACTGCATTGGTGTATTCAACTATTGTTCAAAAAGATGCTTAAGATGATGAACTCTGCACCATTTACTCTAAATTTTTGTAAGGGTTGCCTATAGATTCGCAACTCTGGTTTTTTAGAAACTAGACATGTTCCTTATGCGTTTAGAAGCACAATCTCATTTATATAGAACAATTTAAACGACCACATCTAAAGTTCCTCCAATCATTCACAAAAAGGAACCTAACAGACATCGAAAGTTCCATTCTTTTATAAACCTCCTTTTCGTTTATATAACGATCCATCTGACATTTCTATATGTATTTTCACTAAAGCTTATATTTTTTCTTCAGACAAATTTACTGCCTGGTATTATGGCAAAACAAAATTTATTGATTATCTGATCGCTGCCACTTTTCATATTCTGCATTTTGGCATGATTTCTAATAAGTGGTGTGGTTGTTGTTGATTGTTGTCACTTGTGAGGATGTACTTTACTCAAAATTAGTGGCAAGGCTTAGGTTCATGGAATACCTTGATAAAGAACATAGGCGTAATGAAGAGTTCTTTAATAGCTCTTCAATATCAGGATTATTTGATTAATCTCATAGACTCTCCAGATTATTCAGACTTCTGTAATGAGATTTCTACTGCTGCAAGATTTGGTGATGAATCATTGATTATGGTTGATCTTGTTGAGGGAGTTCAACGTATAAACACATTATGTCTTGCAACATAGTTAATTAAAGTTAATGAGTTAATTTGGATTAACTAGGATTTACTAGAATTGTTTAAATTTTATTATAATTAATTTAAAACTAAGACTAATTAGATTAACTATGAATTTAATTTAATCTAATTGAATAAGATTAATAAGTAGAATACACGTATTTCTATAAATATTACATAAATAATTAAAATAAAAAAGTGTCACATCAATACTTACGTAACATTTAATTGATAAAACTTTAATTTTGTAAAAAATTATATCATTTTAGAGTTAAAATTAAATAATTATAAAATATTATAAATTTTAATCTTCAAAAATATTATAAAGTGACTTATATTTTAGTATAAATCTTAGAATTTAAAATACAATTTATAAATGATGCGGTTTAAATTTTCCCTTTATCTTTTAATTTTAAAAAGATAAAATAACTATTTTCTATAAAAATAAAACTTGATTATATAATTTATTTATTGAAATAGTTCATGCACTAAAATAATATTATACAATAGTAATAGATTCCCACGACGCTAACAATTTGTTGAGATTTTTTTGCATAATTGTTAAGATTGTACAGTTCTAAATATTTTCTTAGACTCTTAATTGTAGCTCTTAATTATAACTATAAGATAATTATATCTGTAGGATTAATCGTTGAGATTTCTTCCCTTATTGTACTTTATAACTAATACGTTTATGAGAAAGTAACGATGAACAAAATTAATTTTCCTTTTTCTTTGTCTCATCTTTTAAGTTGGTATCAAAGCATACAAAACCTTTTGAAGATTAGTGAAAAATTTATTCCTATTGTTGTTCAATGTAAAGGAGCTTTTAATGTAGGCATCATTATTTTTGAATCAAATTATGATGTATGGTCGCAACTGATGGAGATGCATAATGTTGAAAGGGGAAAACTCTCTTATATCCGTGCCAAAACAAAGCTACCTACAGAATCTGAAGATTATTATGAGAAGTTGTTGGACCCCGAGCCTTAAGTGGCAACTTAGAGATATGAAATGAAAATTCAATGAGTGTTTTACTATATGTTTTGTGTATTAGATGAATTTTATACTTCAAGGATATTGATGAGAAAAGAATTGTTTGATCTTGATAACTTTAGGTTTTGAATAGATTCGTATGGGTTATGAGAGTAAAGTGAATGAGTTGGTTTAAATTAAGTAATATTAAGTAATAAAGAATGAAAGTGTGAAAAGTTGTGAAATTAGAAAAGTTTAACTTTTTGGAGTAAAAGTTGACCTTTTGATTTAGGCAGAATTTGAGAAAATGATCTACAGGACACTTGTAGATTTTGTTGAGAGCTTTCTGAAGCCATAAAGTATGCAATTTTTCGATATCGGGAGTGAAAGATATGAATTTTTGAAATATGAATTTTTGTTTAGGTGATTTTATCCAAGGCAGAACCTTTGAGTGAAAAATTGGCCTAGTTAGAGGTTAAATTGATTTCTCTGTCCTTTATGAAAGTTGTAGGAT
>JANKYE010000001.1:15991318-16006794 GCA_032467995.1 Erythroxylum dillonii | reverse complement strand
TCACTTTATCATCACAATTTCAGAAAAGATTTCATGATCATATATTTCATAATCATAAGTATACAAATTCATATGCATATGAGACTCCAGATTCGTTATTATTTGTTGTGACCGAGCGCCTTTCAGATACAGATGCAAATACTAGCCCATTGGGTTCAGTCAGATACAGAAATTACGGAGCAAATCTCTACATATAGAATTATGAGCTTAAAGCTCTTTCAGACTGGCTACTCTAATCATAACACCTTTATCTGAATACGCATTTTATGAAATCCATCAAACAAAATATGCCATGAATAACATTCACTTATGATGCACAAACAGAATTTCATATTCATTGAACCTCAGCCCGGCATTCAACTTTTGTTGAGTATACAGATATCATTCAGAATTCAGATGCAAGCAGAACACTACTAATACATTCCTGAATATCAAACTCCTCGAACCATTAAAGTCTGAAATTCACAAATCAATCACAAATAGTTCAGTAATTGGAAGTTAAACATAATAAATCAATTTTAGGAAGATCATCTAGGTTGACTCACAGTACGCTCCAATTTATGCTATTGTCTGGATGGTCCAGTAGTGTCTGGATGGTCCAGTAGTGTCTGAATGACGTCTGACTTGAGCATCTAAAATCATACAATTCACATTACAAAGTCAATCAATCAAATACTTATTCATTTATGCACATATATACGTATTTCATGTTGAATGCATGCTCAATGACTATTCTGGGTATGTTTCCTTTATTCATATCTCATGATCATTCATACTTTCAAAACTCATATATGTATAATTTGAACTTAGGTTTATACCTCAATAATACAAATTTATTCTAAGTTCATCACTCAATCATGCACTAAGGTTCATATCTCAATACACTTGATTATTATAACATCATCAATCAATCATTACCAATCCTTTCCCAGTGAATTCAGATGACCATGAAATTTGGTGTAGAGAAAGGACAATGTATGAGGAGCTTGTGGTTCAAATTTCAAGTCAATCGGAGATCCGGAGACGAACTTATGGTCAAAAGGGTGAAGGGTGCTCAAAGATGTCAAGCAGCGGTGTACCTTCACTGTCACGATCTTGCTTATGCATGATCGTGCAATCCTCTAATTTTCCCACAATCATGCACTACCTTTTATTTAAGCATCATTTAAGTTTTTCTTAAAACATTATTTTGGGTCAATTTTACATGACTATTTTGACAAGGAAAATGAAGTAATTAAGCAATACATTCTCTAAACAAATGTTCCCATATGTCTTAAGTTTCTAATTAACTAATGTTCATACAATTTGGTTCAGTATTCTGCAAGTTATACCTAAAATTCTACAGAATTTTCTCAGACAGTGACAGAATCCAAAAACTTAACTTTAAGCCAAATTTTGAAACTCTTAGAGACAAAATTAAAATTAGATTCCTGTATGAAAAATATATCCATATGTCTCTAGTTTAATCTAAACTTAAAATCATCCCATTTGGATATCTACAGATCAATTTATGGCCAAAATACCGATGTATATTTAGTGAAAACATTACAGCTAACATATTCCACCAATTCTTTTTTCATTTTTCCTGATTTTTTTACGCTCTATACCAATGTTAAACAACCTCTTTATAGTTCATCAATTATACCCCTATTAGGCCTAAATCATACTCCAATTCCTCATCAATATCCTTTCCTATTCCAGTTCAAAAGTATTCAATTGATAGCTCACAAATCCTAGTCTTTCATGCATAAAAAATCAAACCATAAACTATTACATTATTATGTATATATTCCTAGTTATTTCTTAATTCAAGAACATCAAATTAACATATTTCTTTAGCATAAATCCACCTTCATCATACTTCAAATACAGACCTAGTTCATCCATAAATCAATCTTTATCCTACAGTTTTCATTCACTAAAAACAAACATAAAACATCCAAGTTTATTCCACACATTTCCAGCACACTTCATCATCAACATCTCATACATTTCATTCCAATTCAGGCATCATTCTCATACTAATAAACATACCATAAAGATCATATTTGCTACGTACTTTTCAAGCTTCCAATTTCAGCTCAAAACTTCAGATTAACTAAGCCTCCATTCATGCATGATTAATCACAAACTCAAAGTGAAAATAGGTTGATTTTGGGCAGCAATATGAAGACCACTTTGAACCGATTTCTTGGCTATTTTGTGAGGAATTAAAATCTAACTTTTCTGTAGTAGTTTGAGCTAGGGTTTAACCACAATTCAAAGAGAAGATGGATGCAATTTCGGTGGAGAAGATGAAGAATAAAGGAGAAGACTGCAAAATTTTCCTTGCTGTAACTTTCTTCACTAGGTGCTAGGTATCTTAATTTGGCCAAGACATTTGTTTTAAGACATTTATGCCATGTATCAACCTAATATGCTGCCATTTATCTACACTTTAAGTTGCTATATGTCAACAATTAATCAGTCTATATGTATCATTATAGTTAGTCCACATGTCACACAATAATTGGTCTATTAATTATTTAATTACTAGTCCATTTGTCAATCATTTAACTAGGCCAAATGTCACTCAGTTATAGGCTAAATCAACTAAATTTTTTATGTATCAATTTATCCTACCACTTGGCATTTGTCCTAGTACAAATGTACATTTAATCCATCAATTTCCCAATCCATAACATTAATTCCAATTTACTAATTGAAATCTAATCATACCAAAATTCAAGGCGTATTAATTCATAATTCACATCATGATCACTTAACATTTTTCATATCCCGGAATAAGTCAATTGAGTGCATATGCTATCTTTGTAATGTGTTCTAATATCAATACGTGTATGAATGCTAATGTTATGCATGTATATGCAATACTTAATCTAGGGTTAAATCTTAAGCATATTATGGAAAACAGGATATTACAAATACAATATGTGGGAGCCACAAAAATGTTAATCTGACATAGTTTATGAGTCATTCACATTAACGGAGAACTTAATGTTAAGATATTTTTTGTCAAACATTGAAAGGTGGATCATTTAATGCTACTTTCTACACTTTAGGTTAATAGTACAAAAATAAGTAAATTTTATGATTTTTTATAATTAAACCTAAAATATATCCAAAATTTGGTCAATTCCATAGTAACTCTCACATATAACATAGACCAAGGAAACTTATATCTCTTGCTACTAGTAATTGTATCTCTCTAATAAAGTGGTAACACGAAGTCACTTATGTCTCTCTAATTGCCTTTATAAATTCTATTAAATGAACCTTTCGTAATATGAATATCAATAACAAATTATTTGGTAATAGGTCTCCACACTCTCTATATGCCAAAATATTATTCCTTATTTATGTTGTATAGTAAACGTCACTTAAATATGCAAACTCTTCATTTGTATTCTAGGCTCTCATTACTAGGTTATACAATCCTCACTTTGTGCGTATAAGGAAGCGTTTATATTTTATCACCTTTAGCATCAGTGGCCTTTATTTAAGCCATATAACAATTCTATTAGCTAAAGTTCTTAAGGAAATACTTATTTCCTTTTAAATACTAGTATAAAGTGTCATAAGTCACTGCTATCGTAAAATATTACAATTCTATCACTTAAAGCCGTTGTTTATTAAAATAAAATTGTCAAAGAAACATATGAACTTATAAATGCTAACTTTAATTGTTTATATGCATTGGTTATATTATTGTTATATGCAAGTAAGTAATTGTCATGATGCCATATTATACATATTATTTTTATATTTTGTTAGATATTTGTTTTATACTTAATATAATGGTTATATGCTTTCTTATATGCAAACTACTTATATGTTTTATAGGATGATATTTTATATGCAAATTACTTATATGTTTTATAAGATGATAGTTAATAGAAAGCCATTATAAAATTTTTCAGTTGTGGGCATTTAGCACAATAAGGAGTTCTTCAGTGTAATAGTATTGACTTAGAAGTATTTGACAATTCTACTTGGACTATGTTAGTCTATAAAAATTTTGTGAAATGGAAATAAAATTAAGTTGTGAGTAAGTAATAAGTTTATGATATTTGATCCCAAGTATGAGTTTAGTTGATCATTTGAGGAAATTAGAGTTCAAACAAAGTGATAAAGACCAGTTTGTACTAGCACCTATTTCCCACCATTCTTATGATCTTTTACAAAGAATCAGATGTCTAATGAATAGTGCAAACAAATGCATGAAGATAGTTTTATAAGAATTAATTATAGAGAAGCAAGAAAATGAGGTTGTTTAAATAAATCAAATGCATTCCCAAGATCGACCACCTTTTTAGATGTTGTTAATGATGGAATATGCTTAACATATGAAGAATAAGGCTTGACAAATGTTTGATAACCAACATAATGTAATTAATGACAGTGTCATGTTGATATAAGGCAGTGTTGCATTGGATAAGAAATTTGAACAACAGAAGCAAATCGATGGCAGTATGGTTCTTATGATTGATATCGAACTTATTAGTATTTACAAATGTAAAATTCTAAAAGCTAACTAGTGTTATTATATAAGCTAGATAAGTCTTGGACTTGTGGATTAGTTATTTAGTTTAAAAAGGATTGACTTTTTTTCAAAATTATTTTGTTTTTTTAATTAGATTATAATAAGGGGAGAATATCCTTTTCCTTGTAGGACTTTATTTTTATGGATTTTATACATTTTAAATCCTATCTCATTAATTTAATTTGTAAAGATCATTAAGAAAATAATTTGATAGTTTTTCTTCACTTTCGATGAGAATTTTATCTTTATTCTTGAACAATAACTTAATCCGATTTTATTAAGGTAACTTGTTGGCAATCAAAATTCCCATAACTTTAGTTTTAATCAGTTGGTTTAATTAGGGTTCAATTTTCCTTACTTACTTTTGAAAATGATCATATTCTTATAAGTCACATTTTAGGTGATTTTTAAAATAAGTCTCACATTACTTTAGTTTGGAATAAATTGTTAAAAGAACATTGGGTTTTAAATGTATATTTTGAGAATGTGGATGATCTAATGAATTCATTACTAATATTAAGGTGGCATGGCAATTGACATGAATACGTGAGAAAAGTTAGTGATGTTGTTGATGATTTTAGAGTTCAGAAGTTTGAGTGATCTTATTAAAGGAATATATAATATAACTAAAGATATGGGTAATATAGTTGACAATATAGAAAAGAATAGGGTTAAAGTGGCTGATGATGGTATTCGTGATGTAGCTAAAAATGCTTTGATAGGGATGAAGCAACATGAGATAAGAGCTTATGGAAACAATAAAAGATATAGACTGATGCGGTTCAAAAGAAGATATAGGCTAATATGGAGCATAACAAAAGGGATGGTGTGAAATAATATGACATAGGGACTAGTTTAGCAAATGAAACAAAAATTTTTATTTCATGGTCTAACAACTTCATCTTTCTTTTATTTTTATTGTTCCTCTTTTATTCCTCCACTCTTCAGCCTTTGAATAGTTTCCTCACACATTTGAGTTTCTTCAACTATTATATATTCAAAGGAGTACTTACTCATTATCAGCTGATGCTTCAAGTTCGCATTTTCCTTCCTTAGTGTTTAAATCGCATTAATTGTTGTAGAATTGAATGAATCATTAAAAATTTGCAACACCCAACCTTACGAAAAAGTATTAAACAATATTGAATGCAATTTAGGTTTAATGCATTTGACATTTATTTGTATTAAACAAATTATCCCATTGAATAGTTAGGACACTCATGAAACCTTAATTATGCATATTTTTTGATACTCCAATATATATTTTATTAAACAAATTTAATCTGTAATAGCATAAAAAATATCGCTAAAAGATCCCGTTGGTGACATAGACTCAATCTCATGGTGAACCTGAGATTTGGGTTCCTTCAATGGAAAAGTAACGAGCAATTATGCATAACAATTGATCAACGGCCAGTCTATGGATATGTTTTTTTCAAACAACATGTGGGATCCCACCATGGAAGTTGGGTTGGGCCACACATCAGACAGCAGAACTTTCATGTCATGGAGAAAATCCATGCCTGTCTCTCTCCCTTATATAAGCGCATGCACCCCAGTTCAGTTTGGGCAGGTAAGGAAATATAGATCACTGCTTAACTGCTCACTTCCCTCCATTAACACCAACAAAGTAATACGACAGCCACAACTACCACCCTCATCATCACTAACAGTGAAAAAATCAGTTCATCGATTTGCTGACCCTCATGCCTCTCGACTCCATAGCGCCAAAGTCTGAACACGACACCACTGCTCCAGTCGAAGTTCCTCTAAAGATGTTCGAATCCCACGACAGGCCTGTCCGTGCCAATACTATGCAACAAACAAGTTCTCAGTCTGTGCTCCAATTATCCGTATATCCAATTACTCTGAAGGTCTTGTCTGTCTCACCAAACTAGCGTCCTACAATGATCCTACACACAATTGCAAGTTTATAATTCCTGCATGCCTTTTCAGGATTTTTTAGATAGAGTAGTACAATGGTCGTACGCAATTTCAAGTTTACATTCATGCATGTCTTCGAGGATGTTTTAATTACAGTCATAAAATGATCGTACAGAATTGCAGAGTTTACAGTTCATGCATGTCTTTTCAAGATGTTCTTTATCTTTTAATTTTCCTTCTGTTGGTGCCTAAAACATATGCTTTTTGCTTTTCAGTTTGAGGAGGTTGTGTACAAAGTTAACTTGCACAAGAAGGGTTTCTGTCACGATGGTGCATGGATCACTCAAGAAAAGACCATATTGAATGGCATAACAGGTATGGTTTCTCCAGGCGAGATCTTGGCCATGTTGGGACCATCAGGGAGTGGTAAAACAACCCTGCTCACTGCTCTCGGAGGCCGTTTAAGTGGGAAACTTTCTGGCAAGGTCACGTACAATGGTCAACCCTTTTCTGGTATCGTAAAGCGACGAACAGGGTTTGTTTCTCAAGACGATATTTTGTACCCACACCTCACAGTGACCGAGACTCTTGTGTTCACTGCACTGCTCAGGTTACCAAGAACATTAACCAGGTCTGAGAAGGAAGAGCATGTGGAGAGAGTGATCAGCGAACTGGGATTAACTAGGTGCCGGAACAGCATGATCGGAGGTCCACTTGTGAGAGGAATATCAGGAGGAGAGAAGAAAAGGGTTAGCATTGGTCAAGAAATGCTAATCAATCCAAGCTTGTTGCTGCTTGATGAGCCCACATCAGGCTTGGACTCAACAACAGCTCAGAGGATTCTAACAATAATCAAAAGGCTAGCAATTGGTGGACGAACGGTGGTCACTACTATCCACCAACCATCAAGTAGACTATACCACATGTTTGATAAGGTGGTTTTGCTCTCAGAGGGTTGCCCCATCTACTATGGCCCTGCCTCTGCAGCCATGGAATATTTCTCATCCATCGGTTTCTCCACATCCATTACTGTCAATCCTGCTGATCTATTACTTGATCTTGCCAACGGTAAGTTCATGTCTCTATTTAGATTTCATTTATTATTTTTGCATAACCAAGAAATCAATTCGTGTTGATTTTTCCCAGAGAAAGTGAATCTAAAATATTGTGTGAAATGTAAACCATAATCAGCGGTCATCATGTCTGATGGTTAAATGGGGAGAGTGGAGCATGGTTCTTCTTTTCCTCAATTTGGTTTTCATTAGCATGAGGTGGTGATTTCTAGCTGGCCCACCAAAACTGGTGATTAAATTAGAATGGAGTACATCATATTCCTGTCCTAAATTAGTTTCCGTAAGCAAGTTCATAAACCTGAGATTACAGATTCGATATTACCAATATAATCTCGATATCCAATTTTTGTTTAAAATCAGGAATTTGATGTTAAGACTGACATGACTCCAAATCACTTTAGCAAACTTGAAGTAAAGGCGGCAAGTTATTGTTATTATTTTTTTGGGCAATGATTGTTAGTTAACATTTGCAGGCATCGCTCCTGATTCCAAAGACGGGACCGAGTTATGTGAGTCCCTGGAACAAGAACAAAAGATGGTAAGAGAAGCTCTTATTCTTGCTTATGAGAAGAACATTTCTGCCAGATTGAAAGTCGAGTTATGCAATTTGGAGGTCAATAACTATAATTACGCAAAAGACGCCTCTGCAAGTATGTCCTCAGCTCCTAATTCCTTTATACCTCTGATTGTTTTGACATTTTTATATAAAGCAGCTCAACCTCCTATATTGCTTTTAGAAACAAATAATATTGAATATTATTGTCTTAAATGATACAGAAGTTAAAGTGAGGTCAGAGCAATGGTGCACAAGCTGGTGGTATCAATTCAAGGTGCTCTTTCAACGAGGTCTGAGAGAAAGGAGATTTGAATCCTTCAACAGGCTGCGAATTTTCCAAGTCATTAGTGTTGCTACACTTGGTGGTCTTCTCTGGTGGCAGACACCAATTTCCCACCTGGCAGATCGAGTAAGAAAATCTTTTCTACTTCACCCTCGAGCATATTATTGATTTCTACACGATCTATTTGTTTCCAAGTACTAGTATTATTGCTAGTACTTAACAAAGAGGATGTCTTATTTCCGGGTATGATCTGCAGATTGCTTTGCTATTCTTCTTCACGGTCTTCTGGGGATTTTACCCACTCTACAATGCAGTTTTCACATTCCCACAAGAGAGAAGAATGTTACTAAAGGAAAGAGCTTCAGGGATGTATCACTTATCATCTTATTTCCTAGCCAGAACATTTGGAGACCTGCCACTAGAGCTTGGGCTACCAACTGCATTTGTCTTCATAATCTACTGGATGGGTGGTCTTAAGCCTGACCCAGCGACTTTTGTTCTATCTCTGCTTATAGTTCTCTACAATGTCTTGGTGTCCCAGGGTCTTGGACTGGCCCTAGGGGCCATTCTGATGGACATAAAACAAGCTACCACCTTAGCTTCCGTCACGACATTGGTGTTCCTCATTGCTGGGGGATACTACATTCAGCAAATCCCTCCATTTATAGTTTGGCTGAAGTATTTAAGCTACAGCTACTACTGTTACAAGCTACTTCTTGGGGTACAATTCGATGATGATGATCACTATGAATGCTCAAAGGGAGTGTTCTGCAGAGTAGGAGACTTCCCTCCTGTAAAATCTATGGGACTGAAAAATTTGTGGATGGATGTGGCCATTATGGCCCTTATGTTGGTGGGCTATAGATTAGTTGCTTATTTGGCACTGCACAGAGTTCAACTGAGGTAACACTTGACAGCTTTTTGAAGAGGCTAAAATACTCCAGATGCGAAGTAACTTTGGGAGACTTTTATTTTTCTTTTGGAACTAAGAAATAATGTTAGATTTAGATGGGCTTCAGGCTGTGAAGATTTTGATGGAAGTTGATGCATCTCTGAGTTGATGTATATGACTCAAAATCTAACATAATTTATAAATTTTTGGCTCCAAAAGTTTGATCTTTTTGTCTCAAGAAAAAAAAACAATGAAAATGACCAGATGTTGAAGCTAGTGTTTCGTTGCTTTGTGAGAAGAACTTCTTAAACAAAGAATTGGTCTTTAGTAGAATTGCTTCGTTGGAAGTGCTCACAGAATAAGCATAAAAGAAAAGGAGAAAATAAGTATGGCAATGGACCGGGTCAGGTCCCCACCCACGAGCTGGTCTGCTGGCTTGTGTTGGCCTGAATTAAAGAGCTCAGATTTTCTGTCTAATATTATGGTATTTTATTGTGTCTAATAAATCTCAGCTATTTATTTATGTAGGTCTCGCATAGGATTTGAGTAAGGCCCGTAAAATAAATGGCTGAGATTTCATGAGACAGAATAAGACAGAATAAAACTGGACAGAAGATCTGGACTCTAACCTGAGTTATTACTTTTTAAAAATTAAAAAATGATTTGATTTTTAACAAAATGATATTTTTTTGTCACTCTCAATTAGGTTTCAGGCCTTAACTGTTTTAGCCCGAATGTGACCCGTAGTTCGATCGGGCTAAAATATCCCAACTTGTGGCCTGGCTCATAGGCTGGTCAATCCAAATCAAGCTCGTTATTTTCAGGTCGGGCTGAATTACCATCCTGCAAACTGAATAAGCTCAAAAGAAACTAAACTCAACAATTCAAAGTAGGCTTGGGTCCGGACTTGATTGCCATCCTACAAAAATTAACAAGCTCAAAAGTAAAAGAACACAAAAGTAGTGATATCTCTGAACGAATTTGACTATTATAAAAATAAAAAAAAGGACCTAGAGAAAATCATTATTGTCAAAAGTAAAAGAGGCTGTAAATAATTAAAAAAAGTAAAAGTGATATGATGCCATGATTTGTTGAATTTGAAGAAAATAACAATGGGATTGGCCCTTTACAATACGCCCAAGCCCAGATGGAGCGAGCTCTTTATACTTGAAAATCAATAACTGGGGGGTTGAGTTGGATTCGGAAACAGGGAGAAGATGGAGGGAGAAGATGGAGAAGGGTTAAGGAGATTGAAATTGAATGATAAGGATAAGAATGGAGGAGAAGTTGATTACAAGACAAAATCAGGAACTGCTTGGAGCCATTCCTATCTTAACCAGAAGCCTTGGCATCCCCTTTCTTATCCTAACCAACGCCGCAAATGGATCGCTGAACAGACCCATGCCCAACGTCTCCGTCGTGCCGACGAAGTCGCTCGAGAGGTCCATTCGATTCTCTAATTATTCCTCTTATCATTGTTATCATCGTCTTCATCATCATCAATTCCCACTTGTTCTTTGATTGATTGCTGCAGTATGCTCAAGAGCAGGAGTTCTTCCGTCAAACATCTCTCATCTCCAAGAAAGAGAAAGAGAAGGTAAAGACTCATTTTTTATGTTTCTATTTATTCATGGTAACTGCTTATTGCTAAGTTCTTTTAAGCTATAGTTTTAAGTTTTTGGGCTTTCGTTTGCTTTGGTTAAGTTTTTTGATCTGGGGAATTTGCAGACAGAGATCATGCAAGCTGTAAGTTTCATGTATGTTCGTCCGCCTGGTTATAATGCGGAAAGCGCCAAGGCTGCTGAGGTTGCTGATGAGCAGAAAAGGCTTGAACATCATAATCCTTCTCAACTGCCAGAGCCCTCTTCTTCCATGTGATTTTCTACGTTTAACTTTTCTTTCTTTTATGTTTTCCATCTGCATCTGTGTTTGTAATGTGTGGTCTAATAAAGAAAAATCAAAGCTAACTTATTCTTATGTTTGCAGGCCATCGAGAGACCAACTGGCTCAAGAGAAGAAGAAACCAAGGCCCAAAGATGTTTTTGGGCGTCCTTTACCCACTGAAGAAGAATTTGAAGTCCTTAAAAATGCCCCAAGGTAGGATTACGTCCTTTGCTTGCAAGTTTTCAACATTTACTACGGAATGTGTCCTTAGAGTCTATACTAAAATGGTTCAATACAGAATGCAATGAAAATGCTTCAATGTTTTTGGGGTTACAATTGGAGAAATTCATCAATTGGGATAGCAAAAAAAAAATGTTCCAGTGGTCTTGAAAACAACTGCATTCATTCTGGTGCTGTGAGAGTATATGAATGCATTTGTGGTGGAGTAGGTGGAGGTGATGATTGCGATTGAAAGCGGTAGTGGTTGGTTGTTAACGTGATTATGAATTTGAGACATCTTTTAACAGGACAGGAAGTTGCAGGCCTCATCTTTGAGAAAGATTTCAAGGGGCTGAGATCAGAATATGTGATTTGGGACAAAGTACTTCACTTTGGTCAATTTATGGTCTAGGAATCCCGCTACAATGCAGAAATGCTTGTTTTTTGTAATTTGAGTTCATTAGTGTTTGTTAGTCATTTTGATATTCCTAATGTTTAAATGATTTCAGGCTGGAGACAGGTGTTCCTGCTAGGGTGAAGCCATTCGGAATTGAAATACGCAATGTAAAATGTGTAAGATGTGGAACTTTTGGTCATCAAAGTGGTGACCGTGAATGTCCACTGAAAGATGTTATAATGCCTAATGAAGAGAGTCGACTGAAACGAGATGACCCACTAACTGCCATTATGGCACACATGGATCCCAGTGAGGTTAGTATTGCTTCGTCACTGTTGTAGACTTTTTAGGTGTCAACTGTAACCATTTAACTGATATGGTGGTTTGCGAAGTATGTTGTTATACTGATACTTCTTTGACATGAACTGCTTGATCCCCTTACAATTTAAGTCTTTGCCCTAGTCTTCTCTCTATGGTAGTCTCCTAGTCTTTAGAGCATTAATTTGAAGTTGCTTTAATGGCTGATGCTTTTGTGTGTTTTTTAGAGAGAGTGGGTTTAAGGCCACAGTATAGAGTTATTGCTCACACATATAGGTGCACCCCTGAATCAGCTCCTTGCATAGAAAAGGAAGTTTGATTGAAAATCCCTCAAGATCTTTGCCTTTGCTGTCTAAATTGCTTAAAAGAGTATCTACTTCTTTGATATTATAAAAATGAGTTGTTTTTGCTGTGCTAGTAGTCAAAGGGAGCAAAATGGCCGCTTGCTGATGCATTTTTTCTATATGCTTCATGTGTGATATGGTCCTTTCATGCAACCATTTGCATGCCTGATTAGGACGTATATTTTAAACTTCTTTCAGCCGCTAAAGTGGGAGTTGAAGCAAAAACCTGGAATGAGTCCACCTCGTGGGGGTTTTGATCCAGATGATCCTAATCAACAGATAGTTGCTGAGGAAATATTTGATGAATATGGAGGTGCTTACTCTTTATGTGCGAAGCTTTATTACCTGTTTATCTCTTATGTTCCGTTATTGTGTGACTGTGGTCTTCATCCACTTCATAGGGTTTCTAGGCGATGGTGGCATGCCAGAGTTGCTGACCAACTTTTCCCAAGACAAAATCAAAAAGAAAAATAGAAAAAGTAAGCACAAGAGGGATTTGTCACCTAGTAAAGAAAGTAAGGCACCCTGCGAGGAAGATGATTTATCTTCACCTTCAGATGAGAGGGAAAGGAGATCGAGAAAAGAGAATGGGAAGAAAAAGAAGAGGAAGAAGAACAAGAAGCCAAATTATTCGGAATCTAGTTCATCTGAAGATGTAGAAGTTGATAGGCATTCCAAAAGGAGGAGACACAAGCATTCTTACTTCAACGAAGATTCTGATTTTGATTCTGACAGGCATCATTTGGGTAAAAAGAGCAGGCACAAGCATTCCTATTCATCTGAAGGATCGGACTTTGATAGGCGTCGTAGAACTTACAAAAGCAGGAGAAAACATCAGCAATCATCCGATGATTCTTACTTGGATAGGCGTCATTTGGAGGAAAGGGGACACAAACAATCACATCTACTTTCGTATGGAAATTCAGACACTGATAGGCACCGAATGAGTAGACATCATTCTCGCTGTCGCGGCTCTCCATCATGACACTGATTTTCTACCAGAATAAATTATGCAGTCTTAACCTTTACCCCTTGTGCTAGAGAGAACCAAGTCTAATTCGTGCTAGCCTATTATGGTCTTGTATTGTATGATACGAGAGGTGAATCTGAGAGCGGAAAATTTAAGATCCTGTTGGTTTTGCTTCTGCAATGTACCTGGCTTCCTATTCTATCCTATCCTATGTTGTCACAAATCTGTAAATGATGTTGAAATGGGCTCGATTTGCATAATTTGAAATTGTGCGCGTGTGTGTTAGTGTGTTTTTTGTTTTGTTTTGTGGGCGGCAGTTAATCTGTTTTTTCAGGACCTATTAAAAATCGGATATCAACTGGGTAAGAAAATGTTTGCCTTGAAACGGTCCCACCCACATTCCCAACTTGTCGGACCTAGCCAGAGCCCAACCAACATCTGGGTTCCAAGCGTCGTGGTGCTTTAACACGATAAAAACTAAAACCTAAGAGGAGAGCCGCGGGAGAGATATGGCAGCGAGAATTGGAACAGGGAAATTTGGGAAAAGAGTGTTAGTGAAGAGACCAGCCTATTCACCCCTGGGAAGCGTGGTGAATGCCCAATTGAAAAACAGACAGATTCCATCTTCTTCCTCTAACTTGGGTAAATTCCTCGGCATACCACCTCCCCCTCGCTCCGATCTCTCAAAACTCTTCGCCAAGTTCGTCAAACTCAACAGTCGAGAGGTTTGCTTCTTCTCCTTTCGTTCTGTGACATCTCTTAATGCCCTTTGGTGCTTGTTAGCTGATTCTTTTTTTTTTTTTTTTGTATTACGTCTTTCCATGTGTTTGATGAATTGATTCTGAGAATAACTTGCTTGTCAAGCAGAACCCTGGTGCAATGAAGAAAAACTTTCTTACTGAGGACAAATTGAGGTCTTTGCTCGCGGGCAAAGACAAAGTTGGGACCCCCGAGATCGCCAAGTTACTTTCCCAACAATTTACTAAAGGTTGATTGCTGATTCTAGTTTGCTCTTGAAAACACCTCGTGTACTTCACCATAATCCAGCACTAGTTACGTAGGTTTGTGGCTTATTCGGTACTTGGAAAGATTTGAGATTTCTTGTTCATGCTTATGAATAAGACAGACAGTTAATTGGTTTGGGTAAACTGCTGTGCTTGTTTAGTGTGACAAATTCTTTTGCCTTCTTTTTCTTTAAAAAATTGTTAACCATGGTCGTTTCTGAGGTTTGTTCTGTGCCAGTGCACGCCTGCAATGCCTCTAGCATATGAGCTTACGGTGAAGTGTTGGATGTGAATCTAGAGAAACATTATTAAAGAGATTCTAGGGGATGTTTTACTTCTGATGGACAGAAGGAAATGAAAAGGCTTCCGTTGAAGTTCTCAGGATCAGGTTGTTACTTCGGCCTTCATTTTTAACGAAAATTTGAACCCCAATATCCAATAAACTAGAATAAAGGGACTTCACCATATCATAAAAACATAGATGCTAAATTCAAGCTGAGTAGTGGCTTTAGTCAGGGAATAGATGTGATGGAGTAATTATAGTTGATAGTTAGCGAGATACCTGAAGATTAATAGTTCCAAGGTTCTTGACAACCCCATCCCCATCTTGCACAAAGCTTGTTGTAGGCGGATGCTGTCAGGGCATCTAAGACAATTCGGTTTTGATTCTTCTCCAATCTCCTATAAAACTTTGTGGCTTGCCAAAAATATGATGAATATTATGAACTGGAATGTGGATTGGTTGGGATGTTTTATAAGTTACTATTTATTTAATGGCTTCCTTTGTCACTTCAATATTAGTACTCGAGTCTTGATAATTCTTTTAATTTTACAAAAGATAAAGTCATTCCGCAAGATTAAAATTTTCAATTGTTTAAGTCCCTTCTGTGAGATTAAAATTTTAATTTTACAAAAGATAAAGTCATTCCGCAAGATTAAAATTTTCAATTGTTTAAGTCCCTTCAAGTCTTGAATCGTCCAATTTTTTGATTCAATTTATTTTAATATAAAAAACTGATCAATTTATTAATTAATTTATTAATTTTTATTAATAAATTTTTATAAATGAAACTAAATCAACTAATTTTTATTTAATAGTTTTTAAAAAA
>JANKYE010000001.1:15938162-15953671 GCA_032467995.1 Erythroxylum dillonii | reverse complement strand
CATGGGCATGGCAAGTTCAAGCATCACGGAGGCAAGTTTAAGCATGGAAAGGGTGGTAAGCATGGAATGTTTGGAGGGAAATTTAAGAAGTGGAAGTGATAAGCTTGCATGTCTACTGAATTTGAATGGAAGTTTCAACAACTACCAAATTGCGAAAGCCCCTGTCTCTTAATCATATTCCATACAAGTGATGATTTTTCTTCCAGCAAAGGCATTTAGTTATCTTTAACAATAATCCATACAATTAATGATTTTACTTCCGTCAAAGGCGTTTAGTTTTCGGATGTAATTTGTCATATCCATAATATCCCTCGTGGCTTCTGTTACATATGTTGAACTTCTATATTACGCAGTACAATTGTGGTCCTTCTATACCGGAGATAGTCACTAGATGGTGCCCTTTTCTGAAAGTGGGTGAATCTGGTTCGTCACCAGATGACTTATTTTAGAGTACGTGGTTTTTCCAACTGCTTCAATGACTAAATCAATTACAATGTCAATTCAACTGACTAATGTTCTTAAACACCATTCAAGCTTCACTTCCACAACGAGCCGTCGTATCCACCTGCTTTCCTCAACTACCTTGTGCTCCATCGTTTATATCGTAACAAGGGGTAAATAGCAGCTGGTTCTGTTTTGTTCCACAAGTTGAACTTTTGTGGCTGTCAACATGTTCAGGAACCTTTTTTCCGCTGTGCTAAAGATAGAAAAGTGTAACTTGTGCTCCATCCTTCGAAACATCAAAACATATACTCCCAAGGAAAAAGGTGAAGATGGAGAAAGTGGTTCTGATGTGGAATATATTGACGCTCTTTGGGTTTCCTCGAAACTTATAAACAATAATCACGAGTCGTCTTTCTTTTCTGATGGGAAGCATCAACCAAAGCCAATGAAGAACTCAAATGTCCAGCTTGAGGAGTGGCGATTGGCAAGCGAGTAATAGCACCAATCTTGATTACCAAGTAATGTGCAATCACCAAGGCGTTGAATTGGAGTATCCAAGGAGATCAAAAACAAACGCAGGCATTGTTATTAGCACAACATTGTTCTTTTTGACGCATTTCGTCTAGCGAGAGAAGCATAATCGAGAATACTAAACAAGGCAAAGTATGGGATAAATTCTAGGAAGAAAAGGTTACATGATTTAGGGTTAACTTGGGAATTTTCTAGTTTGATGTGATCACGCTGAGAAACAATATGAAAAGCAATAACGGGTAAATTAGGAATTTCAGGTTTTATGTGATCGTATTGGGATAGGAAATTTCATGAACAGATACTAATAAACCCAAGGTTAAAACTTTAAGCTTTATGTTTTGTGAGATGAAGCTATATCAAGATATGACAAGAAACGTACATGTTTTGATCCTTCTAACTTCTTATTTGTGTAGAGAATTCTTGCTAATGTCACAAAGATTGAAGGAAACCCATCAACCTTTTTCTGTTTCGAAAAATTGTGACTTTCAATGTCAATAGTAGGTTAGCACCCTTTCCATCTGTAAATTTGAGGTACAGACATCTTCCGCGTGTTAGGAATTAAACCAGCGTATGGTATCTTTTAATTTCCCTTGATCTCTTCTGTATAAAGCATTGTTGGATGTCTCTTTGACATATGCTTTTGTTCTCTGGTAATGTGATAGAAGCTACAAAGAAGAAAAATAAGGAAATGGATTTTTATTTGCAAACTTGACTGCAAGAATCTTAAACACCCAAAGATAGTCCATGAGGAGTGAACAAATCTCCAATACAATAAAAACAAGTGACTCAATAATCAAATGAAACATGTTGAACAGTTTATTTATACTCGTAAGACCATAACAAAGTTTCTAAAACTTAGCTAAACAAATAAGAAAGTGGTTGTTGCAGATATCCCTTGATATGTGGAAGTGATAATCATGGAGAATCTGCAGGTAGTTGAAGATTTTCAGATACTGTTGACTTCCTCATTGCTGCCATTTTCCATTGACATGTGATTCTTATGTTTATTCTTCCTTCTAAAGTAAGTTTTCAAGGGAAGTGTTGTAACAGTGCATCCCTCCTAAAAAGTTGACTTGTCGTCAAGGCGAAAAGTGGGAAATTGTTCAGCAATGAGGTCCCAGCTTGATTCTTCAAGTGGTCTTCCTATCCACTGAATCAACAACTTAAAAGAAGAAAATCCAGCTAACTGTGTCCAGCAATGGCAAAGAATTTTTTCAGGAGTTAAAACTAATTCCCAATCTGGGTTAATAGGTAGAGGGGTTGGAACTTCAGGTGCTTGATGTCCATGGGCTGGCCGAAGGAGGGAGACATGGAAAATGGAATGGACTTTGGAATTTGCTGGTAGTTCAAGCTCATATGCTACTGGTCCAACATAACGAAGAATTTTGTAGGGACCAAAGAGGCGAGGGGAGAGCTTAACATACCGACGACGAGCTAATGATTGTTGTCGGTACGGTTGCAATTGTAAAAACACATAATAACCAGCAGCAAAAGTTACTTCTCGACGATGTGCCTCAGCTTCTTGCTTCATCCTGTTTTGAGCCTTCAAGAGTTGTTCTTCGAGAAGCTTTAGCATAGCATCACGTTCGATGAGTTGAGCTTCTATTTCAGCAATCTTAGATTCACCATGAACAAAAGGAGAAATGAGTGGAGGGTCACGACCATAGACCAGCTTAAAGGGTGTGGTGCCAGTGGAAGAATGAAACCCAGTATAAAAGAAAACTTAGCCCATGGCAGGTAGGTACTCCAATTACGTGGCTGTTCATGAGCAAAGCATCGTAAGTAAGCCTGTAAGTACCAGTTGATTACCTCCGTTTGGTCATCCGTTTGGTAATGATAAGAGGTGCTCATACGTAATTTGGTGTTACTAAGTCGGAAGAGTTCCTGCCAGAAATTACTTGAGAAATATAACATCAAGATTAGAAACTATAGATCTCGGTATGCCATGAACACGTATAATTTTCCTGCAGAAAATTTCAGCAATAGATTTGGCAGTATAAGGGTGAGCAATAGGAACAAAGTGTGAGTATTTGCTAAGACGATCAATGACCACCAAGATAGTATCATAGCCACCAGACTTGGGTAGTCCTGAAATAAAGTCCAGTTAGATATCCTCCCAAATTCGGGCTGCTATTGGAAGGAGTTGTAAGAGACTAGCAAGTGCTCAAGTTTGATACTTTGCTCGTTGACACACCAAGCAATTCTAAACATAAGTGCGAACATCCTGTTTCATCTTAGGCCAGAAAAAATTTGAAGAGAGCCTCTTTAACGTCTTCAAATAGCCACAGTGACTTGCCGTAGGTGTATCATGTGATTCGGAAAGGAGTTGTTGGCGAAATGTGGTAATGTGTGGAACACTAACCTTTCTTTGTAATAAAGCTTGCTGTCCACCACTTGGAAATCTGGTTGGTGGATGGGGACTGTTGAACAGTTGCCAAAATATCAAGAGTGTATGGGTCTTCTTCAAGAGAGTCAACCCAATGAGCAAAGTCCAATGGAATTGGTATTGCATGAGCTAAAAAATCAACATGATGGAGTCTTCGTGAAAGTGAATCAGCACCGATATTTTCTTTCCCAGCTTTGTAAACAATGGTAAAATCAAATGGCAAGAGCTTCATAAGTAACCGTTGCTGCTCATTAGTGGTCACATGCTGGTTTAGATGATATTTAAGGTTTTGATGATTTGTCCTTGCAAAGAAATGATAGCCTAAAAGGGAGTGTTTCCTTTTTTGCAATGCTAACACAAGAGCAAGCAACTCCCTATCATAAGTGGAATTAAATCTGTTGGAAAATGAAAAGCCCTTACTGAAATAGGCAATTGGATGATTAGATTGCAGAAGAATGGCCCCTATTCCTTCTGATGAAGCATCACATTCCACCGTAAACGGTTGGGAGAAGTCAGGCAAGCGGAGGACAGGAACCATTGTCAAGGCTTGTTTGAGTTGTAAGAAGGCTTGTTCTGCTTTTGGAGACTAATGAAAAGCATTCTTCTTGGTGAGATCAGTTAGTGGCCTGACTATCAAGCCATAAACTTGAACAAACCTGTGATAGTAACCTATTAAACCCATGAATCTGCTTAGCTCCTTTACATTAGTTGGAATTGGCCAACCCAAAATTGATTGAATTTTATTCTGATCAAGACCAACTCATTCTGCTGAGATAATATGCCCAAGAAAAGAAATGTTGGGTTGTCCAAATAAGCATTTGTAGGCTTTGGCATAATAGTGGTTTTCTTAAAGTAACTGCAAAATAGTCTGCAAATGCTGGAGATGTTGTTCAAGGGACGATATTAGGATATCATCAAAAAAGAAGAGAACAAATTTGCGCAAGTATGGACGGAAAAAGGTCATTCATAGCGGATTGGAAAGTGGATTGGGCGTTGGTAAGGCTAAAGGGCATGACAGTAAATTCATAATAGCCGGAATGGGTACGAAAGGTTGTTTTATAGATATCAACAGGGTGTACTCATATCTGATGGTAACTGGAACGTAAATCAATTTTGGAAAGATGGAAGCGCCATGTAATTTATCAAGAAGCTCATCGACATTGGGTATGGGATATTTATCTGGAATGGTGATTTGGTTAAGGCATCTATAATCAATACACATACGTCATGTATTATCTTTTTTCTTAACAAGAAAAATAGGGCTAGCAAATGGGATGGTACTTGGCCTGATAAAACTTGAATTTAACAAATCAGTAACTTGTTTTTCAATTTCAAATTTTTAGAAATATGGGTGGCGATAGGGTCAATTATTTGGTGGTTTTGATTCGGGAAGTAATGGTATAGTGTGGGTGTGTTGGCGGTAAGGAGGTAAGGTAGCAGGTTTTGCAAAAACTGATTCGAAGTTACGCAATAAATTTTTAACGTTTGGAGGGATAAGATTACCTGGTTGTTCCGGATCTTTGGAAAGATACTGGAATGTTGCTTCAGCTGATTTTGGCGGAACCCCTAGTAGCTTATAACGCTTGTCGTTCAACTTAAAAATCAAGAATAACTCATTCCAATAAGCTTAAACTGTATTAAGCCAACCATTTAATTCCTAGTACAAAATCTGCTCCGCCTATAAAAAAATGGTAGTAATCTTGAGTGATGGTGAGGCCCGACAATTGACCAGCAAGGTTGAGGCAAAGACGGTTGCAACTGACTACTTGCCCATTGCCGATTTGCACGCCAAATGTGGGTATAGGTTTAACTGGCAGCTGCAATTCTTCTACCAATTTTTTAGGCACGAAATTGTGGGTAGACCCACTGTCAACAAGAATCAGTATTTGCCGTCCTTTGAGAGACCCTGCAACTTCATTGTGGCACAAAAAAGACTTCCCTAAGATGGCGTGAAATGATATTTCAGCAAGGTTAGCATCTTCTTTATCATATGGGCTTTCTTCCTCAATCTGATCGGCATCTTCTAGCTCCATAAGTGTGAGGGAGGCCCTCTTGCAGCGATGACCAGGCCCAAATTTCTCATTACATCAAAAGCATAGTCCCTTGGATATGCGATTTTGCCTTTCCACACCTTATGGACTTGATTGCTGGGTGCGAACTTGGGGTTGGCTCTATGTGACAATGGGTTTTGGAACCATCGGATTGGTGGAGGAAGCTGTAACCTGTAGCGGTGGCTGGTGGGTTGGATTTGGTAGAGTAAGGCTAAGTAGTGCTTCTAGGACCACGAGCATGGCTCACTTTTTGCTCAAATTCAAGAGCTAAACTCATATTATAAACGGATCTGGGCTTGTGGATACGTACATCAGCCTTAAGATCATCTCTCAACCCGTTGAGGAACACGCCCAATAGACAGTGCTCAGGCCAGTTTTTAACTCGTGCGGAGCGTTTGGCAAACTCTTGACGATATTCTTGTATTGTTCTCGTTTGTCGAATGCCACAGAGATGCTTGTCGGGATTTTGGAATTCTGTCGACCTATAATTTTTTTGCAACGCCTTGACAAGTTCTTCCCAATACAACAGGGTTTGTTCACTATTGATCCAAGCAAAGAGATCAAGAGTCACCCTCCAAATACATAGCAGCAATATTGACCTTCAAATCTTCAAGTGTTTGGTAATACCGAAAATATTTTTCAACCTTCAAGATCCAACCTTGAGGATCTCTCCTTTCGAAACAAGGAAATTCCATCTTGGTAAGAGATCGACGAGAGGGATTTTTCATCCACCAAGGTAAGTCGGTGTTCTCATCTGCTTCTTTTACCCAAGAGGGTGTTTCGACTACACAAGGACCCTGGGGAACGTCAGGTCCTTTCCCTTTAGATTGAGCCTTCAAAGCTGCATCCGTGGCTTCCATCTTTGAGGCAAGGTAAGAAAGTTGCTGGAGTAAATCAAAATTGGATGGTTGCATGATTGTGCGGAAGGGGGTGGGGGTGGTGGTATTTCGCTAGAAGAGGAACGTGTGGTAACCATTGTAGGATCTTAACCTGCTCTGATACCAAAAATGACAGGAACTACCAAGAAGAAAAATAAGGAAATGGATTTTTATTTGCAAACTTGATTGCAAGAATCTTAAACACCCAAAGATAGTCCGTGTGAAGTGGACAAATCTCCAATATAATAAAAACAAATGACTCAATAATCAAATGAAACATGTTGAACAGTTTATTTATACTAGTAAGACCATAACAAGCTTCCTAAAACTTAGCTAAACAAATAAGAAATTGGCTGCTGCAGATATCCCTTGATATGTGGAAGTGATAATCATGGAGAATCTGCTGGTAGTTGAAGATTTCCATTGATTTTTGTGACACCAAAGAATTTCCAGATACTGTTGACCTCTTCACTGCTGACATTTTCCATTGAAATGTAGTTCTTATATTTATTCTTCCTTCTAAAGTAAGTTTTCAAGGGAGGTGTTGTAACATAATGTCTTGAATACATGGCTTAAAAAGTTGAAATCAGGCATCACCATGGTGGGTGGTCATCTTCCGGAGTTTGAGGTGGTATTGGCTTCCATCTAGGTTTCTCATCCCAGTACAAGTCATAATATACATGTCCGGGAGTGTGATCCGCCACACAACACCATATACCAACGTACCGCTTCACACGTTTCCTAAACTTCTCTTCTCTTTCCTAAGTATATATTTAACCGGCCATTAATACATAGAGCCAACTTCAAACTTGAATCAAATCCAATCAATAAGAGAGCAAGAGGCGGGACTTACCTTGTCACTGAAACCTGAGAAAGCATCTTGCAATGAAGAGAACTGAATGACTTTGACATGTTTGAATGGTGAGAATATTGTCTTGAACTGCAAATTAGAAAGAAAGCTCAAGCTGGTGAGGCAAGCTGGCGGCACTGGGTGGTTGCCATCGGGGAAGGGGTGTAAGTTGGCTAGTTAAGTAGACAGCCAAAAAACCATTCAACAATTGAACTAAATAACATTTTAGTTCCAGCCCCAACACTAACTACTACAAAATAGCACATGCTCAACAGATTGTGTTCAATTTTGTTTGAACTGGTTTTCATTTCTAGAAACACTTACCACAGGAAATAATAAGGTCTATACTGCTCTAACACCATGTTCTTTAGGATATGAAACTGAACAAACAGTACGCAGGTAGCTTCAAATGCTTGAAAAGGAATTTCATTACCGTTTCTTCATTGCTGTGTTTTGGGAATCTTAGAACACCTGATGACCCTGTATTGTTTGACCCACGACAGTCTTGTTTTCCAGCTTGACAAAGCTGAACATTAAGCCATGATTGTTTCACCTACAAACATTCGTGGATTGTTAATCCTGCACCACCGAGATCATAAATTCTTTAAAAGAGATGTAACTTCATTTCTTTACTTGGGAGGGCAGCAATGGATTGTCTAAAAAGGAGTACTCCCTAATGTTAATTCCAGGGCCAAACTCCTCGACCGGCAGCTCTTTCAACATTACATTTACCTGCAGTTCAGTTGATATTTCTTTCATTAAGAGAGTCATTGGAAAATGTTCAGGAGAAAACAGTTTACCATCTTTTCCTAGCAAACCAATGTTGGATAAGAACTTGTTATTTTTGTATGCATTGCAATGTCCTTCAAAGGCTAAACCCAAATTTATATGGCATTTATGAGGAAACAACTAAAACTCCTAAAAGAACATTGAAGGCAAAAGAACAAGGATTTACAGAAATAGCTCTAAAGCTAAAGCTAAAGGTCAAGCTGGTGCAGAAAATAAAAAAAGAAGACAGATAGATGTCATAAAGCATCCAATTAAGCAACTGAAGAACACACTGCTTCGCTATGGTTATGAAGCAAATAAATTGAAAAGGGTTAAATTACAACAGTAAGTTCATAGTATAAGGAATTACAGCTAGTAGCTTACGTTCAATTAGTTTTCTAATTCCATCATGAAATACAGAATGGGACCATAGACACAAAAACAAATCAGTACTTTAGCTAAATAACGAGTGCCTGAATAATTAAAACAACCAAGCTATAATTCCCACCTGCCCTCCCAAAAAGATCTTCATAGTCAGCAAACTTCAATTTTGGTTTCCAATTACACAATGCCAAAGCACAACTAAAGAAGTAAAACAAGAAAATTTATGTTGGATGAATTTTTTCAAAAGTAACTTCTTGAGAAAAACTTTAAAAGACACAACTTTTGAAAACTAAAACTTATCCAGATTTCTTAATTTGCTTGAAGTCAGGCAGGTCAATTAGGATACAAGTTGTAGAGCCTAGAGCTTCATCCCAGTTCAACCTGGTCACTCCGCTGCAAATGGAAATAACCATAAATGCATTGCACAGTGGAATGGCGTGATACGTACTTAATATCATATGAATCGAAGTCTTATACGAAACATGAAAACCGGTTGTGAATACTTTAGCTGTATGATTAAGAAATCCACCGATATGCTGTTGCCTTTTGCAATATCAATGGCATCACTAGCAACTGAAAACATATTTAAAGAAAATTTTTTCTCACAGATTCTGGGAGCTGAATGCAAGCACACTAACATTCACAAGCACATAACAAATAAACATTTTCTTAGGCACAAAGTAGCTGAAACTTCAGGTGAAAAAAGAAAAATAGTAGTTTGTCACATCAGCTTCAGGATAAAAAAGGCACCTCAAATACATGGTCCAACGGGCAGAGAAAAGGTTGCCTAGTCATAGACCCCTCCAGAACTCCAGGATGGGGAAACCATAGCCTATCCAATCTGCACCATAATGGAGGCATGATCTGAAGTTTACACAAAGAAGAAATCAACAAACAACCTTTAGAGATTTTCAAAACGAGAAAGTGATACAATTCACACTAGGACAGTTGCATGCAGCATGTTTGATAATTTAAATTATGACAGGGATATATATCACTTGAAATATGTTACCAGATTGTAAAAGGGAAAGCATGTTCAAGAAAGGAATTAATCTCACCAGGGTGCGATTTAACAATGATGCAATTGCCAGTGCTGTCCTTATTTGTTTCATCTGAAGACAACAGAAACTATTGAGAACCAAGATGGTATTAGACAATTGAAGAACTCAAACTATGTTAATTGGTGCATACTTGATAATTAATTACAGCAAAGTGTGAATCAAGATCATGCTCCCCATCAAGTAACAAACTCTTTGGAATAGATGGCTTAAATGACAAAAAGCCCCCTGCATAAATTCAAACGGATGTTAAACAGCAGCAGTTATCTTAAGCAAAGACGAACTGCAAACATCTACAAGAAGATGCAGTGACCACAGCAAACATTAAGTGTCCACTGTTGAAAAAATTTCATTAAGAAGGCTGAGATGAGATTTAATGCTCCATTTCATTTTTCTTGTTTGTTTTTGACCGATCACTTGCCTGGTTCAAAGAAGAACAAAGAAAATAATTGAAGATAACGGAAGTAAATATATAGTTGCTGCATCTATTGATCTTAAAGTGTCAAGTTCAGACATTCTGTTCATAAAGAACTTTAGATGATGATAAATAAATTGAAATACCTAGTGGACAATAAATCACCCTTTGGCTATGGCCAGATATAATACTTACATAACAATGCCAAAATATTCTGGAAAAACAGTGGGCAAGTGTAGCGTGCTATTACCTGGTGCATCATAGTATTCTGGTGGATCATAGAAAACCATGGCTTCTCGCAGTCGATGGCGCTTTCCTTCAGTGCCTGCATACTGAAATGTTGTATGCACTGCATATGGCTCCAATCTGAGTTGCTGATATATGGCCTACGAATATATCCCCAAGGGTAAGGGCATATAGTCTTTTGACGGCATTTTCAAGGTCCAAACAAGAAATATGGAATTTGACAAATTCTTTACGTCTAGATAAGAAGCATATAGATCCGAGTCTAAAAGCTAGAAGGAACAGATAAAAGATGCTACCTGCACGAAATAAGTATGTCCACTGCAAAATATACTTGCTGGCAAAATTCCAAGCTTCAACGTTCCATCAAATGCATATACGAGACCACTCTCCCCATCAACAGAAGGTCCTAATTGCTTGCGCACGATATCATTGAACCCATTCTGATCCCATATATTGTCATCAGCCAAAAGCATTTCTTTCCATTCTTTTGCCAACTTTTTTGAAGACTCTGTTGGCCGCCAATGAAATATTCCTATGTTATAGGCACCACTAACTATCAAAATGAACAAATGAGTATTAGTTGAGCGATCATAAAGAAAAATAACAAAATTTCAAACTAGCATAGTAGAAAAAGATACAAATACTAACCAAGTTTATTAAAAAGCAACGGGACTTGACTGGCGAACATTTCAGGCATTATTGTTAATGTACTACACAACAGTCTGCATGGATTGTGTGTTGCAATTAAAGTTTACATGCAACTAATGAATCAAATATCCCATTCCCGTGAAGATGCAGCAGTTTGTTGGCAGACTCAAAAAGAAAACAAGTTATGAGTACAAATTTGCCCCTTCTATTGCACACATATGTATAAATGTTTAACCATCATAACCGCTCTTTCAGTGCTTTTGCAGCAAGAAGAAATGGATAGTGTTCTTCAACATCCCTCCCCCCATTCTGGCCCCTATTTAGAAACAAAGTGAGGAAAAGGAAGACTGGCCTAATCAGGTATCAGATTCGCAATTTTTAGATTCTATTACTATTGACTAGAAGGACATAAAGTCTCTACATAGTGCCTAAGCAGTTGTCAGAAAAAGGTAGATAAATTTATAGTCATTCTCAAAAGTTCTTAACCTTCAAACCAATCAAATGGGGAAATTGCGGAAAAATGTAACAGATGATGCAGGAGCCTTCAGTTTAACAGCCTTAATGCTGTGCAAAGGGGGGCAGAGTCCAAGAAGAATTAATCTAGTGAGCAATCACCTTGCTGCCAAATATCCAACCTGTCATCAACAACTGTTGGTACAACTTGATCACTTGAGGTTAAAACATCTGCATCTGGATATCGAGCTAGATATGGGAGAGGATTCTGTTCAAGGTGATAAGATAGAGTGCAATGAACGATTTATTAAGTGATTAAAACAATGATGCAAAATAACAGGAAATAATATTATGAAGAAGATTTTCATAAATATGTCATAAAACATTTGATTGTGTGCATAAAAGAATCACAACAACACAAGAAATCAAGTACAGAAATACCAAACTAAGAGAAACTTTCCTGTCTCCATAAATTTGTTTTTGTGCTACTCCAATTTTAATCAGTTGGTAAGAGAAATTTTAAATTTGGAAAATTAGAAATGAGGCACCTAAAAGTTGTATCACTCCCTAGGTTAGATTAGGTAGATACCATCAAATGATACAGTTTTTCTTTTCTTTTTTTTTTTTGGAGAAAATAAATGATACAGTTCATGACTTCCAAAGGTAACATTTCAGGTGAGACTCATGATAAATCTCTTCATGCAAAAGAATGCTCAACTGTAGGATTCCAACTTCTCTTTTTATTTTTTAGTTTCAGAAATTACCATCCAAAACCTTGTCTGTGTGGGATAACTCTGAAGTAATACCTTCCATCTCCAGCTTTTAGTTTCAAAAACAGCAACCATTCCCACAACAATTCTAAAGTCTCATTAAAAATATAACATATTACCAAATGAAAGAAGCAAACAAGAAGAAATATATACAAGCATGGGGATAATCAGGATGTTGAAGTCCAAAAGAAGCAAACATATAGACAGAAAAATACCTTTAACCAAACCATATCAGTGTCACACATCAATAGCTCATAGCCAAAAGGGAGGATTGCATCAATCAGAATAACTTTTTCTCTCCCCATTTTATGAAAGGTTGGTGACCCCCAGCCAACATCTGCTGTGCTCATGTGACTTCCCATGTCAAAAACAGGAATACCTTTCCAGTACAGAGCTTCCAAGAGCTTAGTGTCCATGGCACCTATTGTACCATAATTTTAATATTTTTTTCCGTAACTGAAGTCCCATTGAAAGAAAGCTTAAGTAACTGAGACTGTCTTATGAGGAGACTTACCGACCAGAAGATTAGAAAGCCCCAGATCTGTCAAGTGTTTAACCCATGTAAGGATGAAATCCATGAAGGCGTAATTACCGAAAGTGACTATTATGACATTATCTTTGACCCTCTCCTCAACAAGTTGTTTGGTGAGCATAAAATTCTTTTGAGGTGGCATTTTGGCATCTCGTGGGGGAGCATCCCAAATTGGTTTTATTTCTCTGTTTGGAAGCTTTGATGTTGGCGTCAAAGGACCAGCAATTATTGCTGATTGAGAAAAATTGGATGATTGATCCAAATAAGGGGAATCCACGTCTGGAGAAAAATGGGTTTGGTGAGGAGGCAGGTCAATGGTAAATGACTAAAAGCAATTATAAATGGCTTGTTTGCATAATTATATGTTTGCACAGAGACGAAATTGCACTGGCCATACAAGACAAGGCAAGCATCCCATGATAAGGAAGGAATCGAAGACTAAACGAGTCCATTAGCAGCAAATTTATTGACACTGGAATGTTTTCCATTTAGCTCCATTTTTAACAAATGTAGAATGCAGATCAGAAACCAAGTGTTTGATGCCATCTAGAGAATGACGAGGAATGAAACCATCACTGGTCGTAGAAAATCATAACAGAATAGCTGTTTAACTTAAAAAATTGAAGTTCCATTTTGTTAATCTGGAGCAAGTTTCCAGCTTTATGACAAAAAGCGCAATCTTTTAACCAAAACTATCAAGGTAAACGACAGTTCCAACAACCAAAAGCTTAATAACAATGAAAACTAGAAAGAAATAGAATTAAATGCCCAGTAGCTAAAATTGATAGCAGAAATTGCTGCACAATCACTTGGTGGTTCTAAATGGTTGGTCCAAAAATATAAAAGGTCAAACTTGAGCTACGGGACGACAAAAGACAAAGCGGAAAACCCAATTCATTCTTGAACAAAAAACCCCCATCTAAATCACGACTTCATTTACGCACAAAAGAGAAGGAAAAGGAATAGAATGCAAAACGCATACGAGAGGTGATTGGAGGCGGAGAAGAGAGCCATGAAGTGAAAGAGGAGTTGTTGGAGTAGACGGCAGAGAAGACGTAGAAGGACGAGAATACGACGCCTACCACCACAGTTGCGTATATTGTTACGAACAGCGGGTTCGTATTCGTTACCTCCTGGTACGCATGTCTCCATATTCTCATTTCTCTCATTTTTCACATCATTTACATTAATTCCAAGCCATTTTCTACTCTTCCCTACTCCCTGTCCTTCAATCTACTCATTAGATACTTCAAAAGATCAATCCTTATTGTTTATTCCTTCCTCTTGTATTATTATTCCCGTTCTCTTACATTTTCATGAGATCCGTTAAGTTGACTTATTCCAGCTAGAATGGTGTACTTTTTAATATCAAGTTGCACAAACATAAATAAGTCAGTAGATCTATGCCTATCAATTGTAATATTATTATACACACATACACATGATACCAAATACTCGGTAATCCACTTTCTATTTCTTTACGTGGGAAAGTTGAGGCACAATTATAAATACGTACAATATCCCGTCTTTGTTGCATGTCAACTAAAACTAGTCAAAGTATATTTGAAACAAATCCTACGATCGACAGATAATGTAACCCAAGGAGTGTTTAAGTATGGGTGGGACTAACTTGCAAGTTCTTGCTTTTCAATGTTTAAAGAGTCCAATTTCAGCAAGTATTGTTCTAACAATCATTGCTGCTCCGGAGTTGAAACGAAGGTCTCAAGTTGCTACCACAGACAGTTGACAAAACCAAAAACAAGAAAATGTATTATTAATGACCCATTTCCCGTCCATAACATGCTCGATCGATAAACTATACTATTAATATACTATTAAACTAAGAAAACCCTAAACCAAGTTTAATACGGGCTTATGGAAAATTTAGGCCGCAATATCAAACCATATTTATTACATTCTCTTACTTGGTCGAATGTTTCATCATTACATTTAATAATATAACATAAGGTTAGCAAGAATTAATAAATCATAAACCGTTAACATCATAAGCACCTCAACACAACAAATCACATAATGTGGGTTATGAGAATCATACATAGCATAGTCGTATACTCTCTTCTATTTACCACTATATTAAGAACTTATTATGTTTAGGTTTATAAGTTGTATATAAACAACATACAGTTCACATACTTGTTATGAAAATACTACAAATTTCTTATTCAAACAGTCATGTATACATAAACATAACGAATAAGAAATATAAAATTCGAAAATATATTATTGTTGAGCTCAAGAGTCCTACAACATCATCATTAAACATTATTATCAATAATCAATACAACCAAGACCCATCCTAAGCACATGTTCTGTAAATATGTTTGGTTGTAAACCTTTAGTTAGAGGATCTGCTACCATGAGATCCATCATAATATGTTCTATATGTACTCTTTGTTTCTGAATCTCTTCTTTAATAACAAAATACTTTAATTCCATGTGTTTTGCGCCTCTAGAGTATTTGTCAGTTTAGAGAAGAAAATTGTTGCAAAATTATCACAATAAATTGTCAGCAGCTTGCCTACTATGTTGACCCAGGCCCTGAAATAAAGTTTCGCAACCATAATGTATGAATTGTAGCCTTATAACAATCTACAAATTCTGCTTCTATAGTAGATGAAGCAATAACAAACTATTTGACACTTTTCCATGATATCGCTCCTTCAATTAATAGGAACAAATAGCCAAATGTTAACTTTCTACTATCAATGCACCTGACAAAATTTGAATCTGAATATCCAATCACTTCTAAATAATTAGACCTCTTATAAGTGAGTATGTAATTCTTTGTTCCTTGAAAATATCTCATCACTTTCTTTGTAGCCTTCTAATGATCAATACCAGGATTACTTTGATATCTGTCCAGCATCCCTACTACAAAACTAATGTCGGGTCTAGTAAAGGTTTGTAGGTACATCAAACTACCCACAACAGAAGCATATGGAATTGTTTCTATTTCCTTACGTTTCACATCATTCTTTGGACATTGCATAAGACTAAACTTAACTCCCTTTTGAATAGGGACTATACCTGCTGAGCACTTGCTCATGTTAAATTTCTCAATAATTTTCTCAATA
>JANKYE010000001.1:15902928-15913041 GCA_032467995.1 Erythroxylum dillonii | reverse complement strand
ATTCTGTATGTTATGTGCATTCTCACGAAAGTTAAATGCCGGACTTAGGTCCGATGAATGTGAGTTTTGGTTTAACACTATATGCGATATGACATAATTAGTATGTGATGCATTTCATAAAATGCATGCTCAGATAAAGGCGTTGTGACTTAAGTAGCTAGTTTTGAAGCACTTCCACGTAGAGCTTTACTCCGTGAACTCTGATTTTGCACGTAGAGCTATGCTTCGTGAACTCTGTTTTGACTGATCCCTATGGGCCAGTATTTGTTCAAGTGATTGGCACTCAGTCACGACAATAAGAATGAATACAAATCTCATGCATATAATATTATAAGACTAAAAATCATGTATGGTCTGCAAGGTGATATTGAATGACTATGTGACATGCCATGATATGTGTGTATCTGAACAATACATGTATGCTTATATTGAGTAATTATGCAAAATGTGGTATGTGTATACAATCCGGTGAATTCATCAATGATGGTTCACTCACCTGAGTTCGCAAAACTCATTAAAATTGCAACGTTGTCTTTTCAGGACCTAGAGGCGACTCTCATTTCTGAGAGGCTCTACTGTCGCGTAGATTGTGTTTTGACAAATTAAGACATGGCTCAAAGGTCGGTCAGCTGGGACTTTTGGATGGCATAGATAGATTTGATACATTTCCTCTGTCATGTAGTACTTTTGTATTAGGTCATGATGAAGTACATATGGAAGAAAATATGAAGGACACAATGTAGACTTCAATTTTCTTGTGAACTGCTATGAGGAAAAAAAAAGTTGGTCTTAAAATTATTGTGATCTTTTTATGATGTTTTACTAGTCATTAATGATATGATGCCATATGAAGTGAATGTAGTGATCGAACGTAGCTCGCCCTTATTGTAGGATATGTATTGGAATGACCTCCGGTGTCCCGGTGTGTACACTACGGTAAGGGGGTGCTACACATTACTATCGATCACATTCCTTCGAGCCGTATATTAGTGAATTCACCAACAAAAGACTTACCTATTTATGTGTTTTAGGAACATATCTTTTATGGGCTATTAAAAGCTTAGTTTTCTGTATTTTAGTGGGAGTTTATGTTTTATGTATGTTTTGTAAGGATTGCTTGGAGTATGAATGTTTTCTAATATTTATGACATTTTGTAACTTCATATTTTTGATAAGACAAGTTGTTGATATTCATTCTATAAAATTTGTATAGATATATTTTCATTCTTTTAGATTGGTAGTACCTAGTTATATGTGATTCGTAGTTATGTTTGATCCGTACAGTCAATCTGTGTTTTGGTTATTTATGATTAGTTTAACGCATATTGTTATTTTGAATTCAGGTGTCTACTTTAGTCTAAGCTTTTAAAAGAAAGTTGATGTTAATAGAGAAATTCTATTAATCATTACAATAATTTTTGCACATGAGATGATGCTAAATATCATAAGCTCGTAAATGGAGGTTTACAAGGATGTTTCTGGTGATTTTTGGATGTCTAATGCAATTTGACAGGAGACAATCTACATATATATTTCTTCACTTTTGTTAATTGTTGTAAATTAATCATCACTTTATGTTATTTGTAAGGTTACTTTTATTGTCTTACAATTGCTTGGTAGGACTAATTTAAAAATGGTGTTCCAGAATTACAAAATTTTGTAATTCAAAATTTAAGTCAATAATGAGTGTAATAGGATGTAAAAGGAATTGAAGCACATTTGTATTCATTTATTCCAAGAAAAGGAATATATAATAACACAAAAGATTAAACAATTTGGTCTTTGTTTGATACAACTTAAAGTTTCAAGAAAGGTATATGTTATAATTATTAAATTGAATATAATTTCTTAATAATTTTAATTTTATTTGATTACTAGGACTATTAATAGAACGAAAAGTTTTATAGATCTAATTCGCTTTGACCTTATCTGATCTTTTAGTAGATTGAATTTATGAGGAACCAAGTTTGACAGGTGAGAGTGACTTGAAAGATAATCTTAGATGAGAAACTAGTAACATGTCATTTGGTGTAATGAATGTAAACAATGGTTATATTAAAAGTCCTCTCAATGATGACGATTTTGTATTAAATGAAAATAGGGTTAATGTTATTTGAGCAGACATTCGGTTGAATGAAGTTCCAAGATTTTTATTTCTTCAATTTTATTTTAATTTCACTTGTACTTGATGCATATATTAAATTTTTTATATGCAATATAAATATAAAACTTTTAATTGTAAGTGTTTTTGTTTCAGGTTTTATTTCTATTTAATTGTGTTCCTCGACACAAACTCTTGTTGCAATACTTATGGTGTCATGAACCTTTATTATTCTCATTATATGATGTTTTGATGTAATTATTCTTTATTATATGATGTAAATTACAAAATATTAAACACTTTGCATTATTCTTAGTTTTATATATGTAAGATAATTAAATGATATTTTCTTATATTAATTGTGGTTATTGTTTATATATGAAATGAGTGAAAAGTAACAAGGTTTTAAAAACCGAACCAAACTGGTTGGTTCGACCAGAATAATACAAACCGATAAGTTTTTCAGCTCGGTTTCATTCAATAACCTTTATATAAAAATCGGCCAGTTTATTAAGGAACCGACCAGTTTTTTTAGTGAAACGGTTGAACTGATTTGTATATGGATATACCTAAACTTCAAAATTTTAAAAACGAAACTCTCTCTGCTTGCCGCTACTCTCTTCTCTTCGTCGTATTCTCTTTGCAGATCTCATCGCCTCCATCTTCTCTTCTCCATCTTTATTGTCTATGTTTGGTTTTGCCTTTGATTTCTTTTAAAGGTATTGCTAATTCTTTTTTGTAGCTGAGGACTGGACTTGTTGTAGTAATATATGAATATTTGGTTTTGTGATTTAGGTATTCTTGGTAGTGTGGGTCGTGTTAGACAAAGAGCAAGTTATCTATTCATGTTGTGAAGTTGTTGAAATCAAAGCTTGTGCCTTTTATAAAGATGATATTGTAGGTAGTATACAACATCCGAGTCAGACACATTTTGGCATATATCATCTACAAAGCCATAATCTTTGAGAGGTTTGATTCTTTACATCTTTTTCACGTTTTTTCCTTTTCAAATAAAACTCTGTTCTATTTCTTAATTCAAATTTCTAGTATGGGAACACAAGTCATCACATTGGCTAAGAAATTTGCTTGCGCGTTCAAATTGCTTAAGTAGATTGCCAACTTGCTTTGTAGAAGCAAGAAGGAATTAAACAAGACCACACCTTTTGACACTATAAGTGAAGTCTCTATCAATGGTTCCTGAAATGGATTTGATGAATTTGGCTCTTGCAATCCTTATGACTTCTTTTGGAACTCAACAAAAGAGTTTTAAAATCCATTCAAATGAGTTCTAGAACTAGACATGTGATTAATTTCGTGAAGATCCAGGTCCCCAATTGAAACAATCATATGTCCCATTTAGAATGAGCAAGGATTGAGATTATTCTCTGAATGCCAATTTGTATACATAATTTTCTCTTTGATGAGTTAATATAATTTAGGCAGAAATGGGCAGAAGTTTCTTTCAATTCATACTATTCCTCACACTCTCTCTCTCTCTCTTTTACTAAGATGCTGATTAAACGGTGCAAACAAAGCCTCCTCAGCACTATGGCTTCAACTGATTGGATCATTATAGTTGATGTTAAGGAATCCAAAAGATGTTTTGGAGTGAAATAAAGATTCTAATAGAGTTCAAATTTGTTCAGTCTACTGTGTTATTTAAATTTAAGAGTCTTATTTGTACAGAGATAATAGATAAGGATAAGGTAGCTTGTCTACAAGAGTGCCAACCATAGAAGATCCTACTTTATTCATAGTTATTGATTAATTAGTCCTCTTTAACATCATGTTATATATACTATGTTAAATGAAAACAAAACTTACAATATTTTGGCAAGATAACAGTCGATTATTTGAAGTGGCTCAAGTAATTGTTAGAGCAAAGTTTGATAAGTGAGTGTAATTTGCTATTAGTGTTTTGTGTATGTATGTGATTTGATTTCATTCACCAACTATATATGTAATTACTGCTTTATATTGGTCTTTTGTGTTTAAAGGTGCCTTTTTAATAATTCCCTAGCAAAATGATGAAAACTCACTTGTCGGCATAAGTTTTCAATTAAAAGAATTTGATTACCTAGTAGATGATACTTAAAAGGAGAAAGATCTTGAAATTAACAAAAATACAGAAACTGGAGTGAGAATTGTGTATTATCGAACATATTAAAGTAGTAGTTACTTTTTTTTATGTAAAATAAAAATAAAGACAAATTTTGTAACTAAAGATATACGCTTATTGTACTGTATGTTAAAAAGGGTATCCTAAACAACAATTTTATACTTATGGCTATCCTTTTATATATTTACAATTTAACTTAGTCAATGAGATAAGGTTTATAAACTGTTGGAAAAGATTTTCCTAAAGAACAATTTTAAGCTTACGACTGTTGATGATGAGAATTATTTTAAGTAGGAGATTTTTGTCTTAACCATAGTATACTTAATTATTTTTTTTACTTTTAGGTTAAATCGTACTGGAGAATATAGAATCATTAGAAAAATATTTGATGAATATCGCATCATCTACTCGTGGTAAGTTCGATCTAGCATGGAATTATTTTTCTTCTTCTCAAACATCTGATAGGAATATCCAATTTAACTGTATGTTTTGTGGTAGAATATTTAAAAAGGGTGGAATTTATAGAATAAAAGAACATCTTGCTGAGTTAAGGGTAATATTGCTTCTTGCAAAAAAGTACCACTTGATGTACATGATATAATTAGAATTTCCAATAACAAGTAAAAAATAAAAAGGAAAATAAAGAAGCTCATGATATATCATTGAGAGATGATAAAGCACCACAAGTACTAGATAAAAGAAAAAAGGAAAGCTACTAGTAATATAAATTCTTACTTTTCTTCAAGAACTACTCCTAGTTCTCAACTTAGTCTAAAAAGTGTTTTGGCTGATAAGGATGTTGTTTTACGATTTAAAAGAGCATGGGCTAGACGGTTTTATCATTCATGCATTCCTTTTAATGCTTTAAATTCACCATATTTTTAAGAAGTAATAGATGCTACAACAATAATAAGTCCAGGATTTAAGGTACATTCTTATTATGAGTTGCATATGCCTTTGCTTCAAGATTTAAAAAAGAAATGTCAGTTAATTATGGATACATATAGGTTTAGTTGGGAATCGACAGGATGCATTATTATGGCATATAGGTAGACTGATCAAAGACAACAAACCTTTATTAATTTCTTAGTTTATTGTAATATTGGAACAACTTTTATCAAGTTTGTTGATGCTTCTGATACAGTAAAAGTTCTAATACTTTATCTGAATTATTTTCTAAAATTGTATAGTGGTTTGGACCAAAGAATGTTGTGCATTTTGTTATAGATAATGCAGCTAATTATGCATCAGTTGGGTACTTATTATAATCAAAGTACGGACATATTTATTGATCTCCATGTGCTGCTCATTGTATAAATCTTATTTTAAAAGATATTAGTGGTATAGACCCTATTTCTAGTCTTGTTTCATGCGCATCTAAAATCACAATTTTTATGTATAATCATATCACATTTTTGTCATGGTTAAGAAAGTAAGAAGATTAGGTTGAGATCGTGTGTCCCGTTGGTACCAGGTTTGCAATTACATTTATCACTTTGAAAAGTGTTTATGAATATAAGCAATTACTTCAAAATTTAGTGACAAGTAAACACTTTTCAAGTTATAAGTTATCAAAGAGTGAAAAAGGAAAATAAGTTTTTGATATTACGCTAGATAATAAATTTTGGGATGCTTGCTTGATCATTGTGAAGATTGTGGCTCTGCTTCTAAGGTTGTTGAGGGTTATTAACTCAGATGAGAAGCCATCTTTAGGGTATATATATGATGGTATGTATAGAGCTCGCAAAACAATTATAGATCTTTTTAAAAGGAAGGATAAATTGTACAAGTCGTACATAGTTATTATTGGCTGACGATGGGATAAGCATCTTACTCAAAGGATCCACTTAGCAGCTTATTTTATCAATCCTTATTGCTTATATAGTGAAGACGAATGTACAATTAATATTATAGGTGGTCTATTTGATGTGATTGAATACAAAGGTATTTTCTCTATTGAAAAGCAATCACAGGCAACAAATGAAATTAAATTATATAATGAAGGTTTAGAGAGTTTTGCTAGATCATCAGCAAAGAGAGAACTTATGATGAAAAGAATGCAGCCAGGTAAGTTGTATACTTTTAACTCATTCTTTACTAATTAGTAATATATATTTTTATTTATTATAACTATTAATTTAAAATACAGATGAGTGGTCGAGATTATTTGGTGATGGTGCTCTAACATTGAAAAAGCTTAATATTAGATTACTCAGTAAAACAAATTTTGCATCAGGTTGTGAACGTAATTGGAGCATTTTTAAATGTATTCATATAAAGAAACGAAATTGTTTAGAACATCAAAGACTTATCGACCTTATTTATGTTACTTATAATCTGAGAATGAAGAACAGGTATTTTATAGTTTTTATTTCATTAATTTTATTTTTATTATTGACTTTATAATTTCTCTATTGTGTATTTAGAGCGCTTAGTAAGAAGAGAACATATGATCCAATAGATATTGATTTTATTGAACATACTGATTTTTGGATTGACGAAAAAGAACCCTTGCCCGATCTTCATTGTAATGAACTTCAAAAGGCGATTTATGAAGAAAATACATTTGTCATAACAAATGAATTAAGAACATCTATTGATGGTCAGTTCGTATCTTATTTTGATCATATTTAAGTTAAAAGTATAATGCATTAAAAGTTTACAAATGAGAATAATTTCGTATATTACAAATTTGTAATTTATTTAAATGTAGTAGAAGAAGTTGATGCAAATACTTTAGATAAAAACATAGTTTACGATTCTTTAAATAGCGTTGGAGAATTTAGAGATTTTGACAATGATGAAACACAACCTCCTTTAGAAATAAAATTTTGATTTTTATTATTATTTTAAGTTTTATATTAGACTCATATTTATTTATTATTAGTTCATTATATAATAATAGACATTGGTGTATGTTTTATTTCAATAAAATATTTATTTTTACTTATTCTTATAAAATTTACTTCTTATTTATTATATACTGGTTTTATAGCGGTTTAGTACTAGTTGAACCTTTAAACCTTAAACCTTTCCTTTGACTGGTTCGATGTCTGGTCTGATTTTTAAAACATTGAAAGTAATATTAATAAAAACAAAGAGAAAGTTATTGAATCAAATTTATATTCTTATGATTCTTGGAGAAAAGGTTGATGCAAATTTAAAAATTATACAACACAATATATTGAGAGGCTATTTGATAATTTAAAAAAAAATTAAAGACTATTTTATAATTTTAAAGAATTACCAAAAATGAAACTTGGTATTGATCAATACTAGTATCGTATCGTACCAAAACTAGATTCAGTATTGGTGTCGATATGATATTCCTAGCATTGCTTACAAATAGAAATTGATTTTAAAGGAAAACACAACTTTAAACTAAATAAATGCAAAATATATTAATTAAAAATGGTTTTAAACTAAAGAATTTAGAAAAAAAATAATGAACCTAAATCAAATAAGACTAATGATTTAAAAAGAAGTAAATTTGGCCTATTATGTTAAAGAAAGAGTTGAATGTGCCCTAAATGGAAAAGAAATATAGAATGAGAATTTTGCATAAAAGGGGTTTTAAAGATCTTAATAAGATTCGGCATAAAAGGATGACAGACATAAAAACAATAACATTTAACGGAATTGTAGGTTCGAGCTTCAAACAAATCAATAAAATAAAAGGAGAATTATTTTTAGTATATTTGCAAATCCATATTTTAATTAATCCTTTTTTTAAACGAAATTGGGACTCTTAACTAGTTTTAATTTTATTAGTTATTTTTTTACTAATCTTTTATTATATTTATTATAAAAGTTAGGTTCTCTCTCTCCACTTATATACTCAATAGGTCAAATAATTCCATAAAGGTATTCTTTAACAAAAATATACATAGAAGTAACTATTTTAAAAGCATTTTAAGGTTTAAAGATTTAGACTAAACTTTTAGGAACCTATGTCAAAACCTTAGTTTTTTTAATAAAAATCTTAGAATTAAGTTAAAATTCTTGAGATTTTAAGGTTTAGGCATAGTCTTTTCAATAGATTTTCTTTCAAAAGAGTGAACTTTAACAAATTTATGTTCAAAATGAAAATATGTAATACATGTTATATATTATTATGTTTTTTTAATGAGAGCTTCCATCATTCTTCGGTATTCTCTAGTCGGTTTATGTGAGCTTCCATCATTCTTCAGTATTCTCCAGTCAGCTTTGGATTTTGTATGTTGTGCTTGTTTCCTCGATAACTAAACAACCAAGACAAGTTAAGGCACCTAAAGATATAAACTTAAGCATGTGAATTTGGTACAAATTATATATACCTTGTGATGAAGTGTCTTTAAGTATCATATTTATTTACTAAATGAAGTTTTTATAAATGTTATATCTTTAACAATTTTCAACAATCAAATGAGTATTTGAGTGTTAGAATTTATGTTTGTAAGAATGTAGTACTTCGACACCTTGATAAGGAAAAATATAATGTTTTATTTTTTGAAATAAATATAGCTAATTACATTAATGAGAAGACTTGATGTTTTTCTTATGACTTCTTTTCAGCTGCATAATTATATTTTTTGGAAATTTTGATATTGACACATGTTATTGAATATTTTCGTATTCCTTTATTTCCAAATAGCATAAACTCCATATCTCAAAGCAACCTTAAAGAGGATACGATCAATGCAATTACATTGATGAAAATTACATAATTATGACTATTTTCCTTTTTTATAAGATGGCAGTAAATGGAAGAGCTAGTATGAGAATATATCATGGTATACATTTTACTCAGGAGCTGAAGTATATTAGTAAGTCTCATGAAATTTTTAACAACATGGACTTGGACTATGTTAGTTTGAGAGAGGTATATGGAATAAGTGTTATTTTAGGATATATAAATATTGTTAGTGCATGGTATTTGATTCCTAATAAGAGGTCGGAAGAAGGTTTGAAGAGGTTAAAATCCAATCAGAGTGCAATTGACTTGATTAAATCATTTGAGGTATATGGCATGTTGAAATTTATCTGGGGTATGTAGATGAACAAACATCATGCTTGCCTATGTTAATATGGAATGATAATTAACATAAAAATGAGGGTGATATTGAAGTGGATATGGGTTGTGTTGGACCCCGTCTCCGAGGCCCAACATTCGGACCCACAAAGCATAGAGGACCCAAAACTGAACTCGTATCAACCACAAATAGGTAAAAATCAAATAGAAAATTTGGATTAGCTTTTTAATAAAAAAATTCCCTCAGATCTAACGATTCAAACGCCAATGGAAACGCTCAATTTGAGTTAGAAATGAAGAAGTTATGATTAAAATATTATCTTAAAGAAACAGTGAAAACTGACCCTCTACTGACTTCAAGTCAAAATTTGAAAACTTTGGAGGCTGAATTGTCGATTGGTTCCTTCATAAAACTTGAAGATTTATGTCTCTAGTTTGATTTAGAACAAGAATCACCTCGATTCGAGTTTCATAGTTTCAGATATTTTAAAATTAGTAAAATATGTTCAGACTTTGTCAACCGATCGCCATACTTTGTTTCAAACCACCTTTTTCAATTTAAAAGCAATATTGATAAATCAGGTGTGGAAAGATAGAAAAATATCTTAGAAATCCATCGCTTCAAAAATTGGGTCGATCGGTGGTCTACACACAAAGTTATGGCCAAAAGAATGAAGAGGGGTCGGTTGGCCAGGAACCCACCCCAAAACTCGCGGCCGCTCGGCATGGCGCTCGCCCGCCCGCGAGCACCTGGGCGACCTGTCCTGCAGTCCGACCTATCTGACTTCTAACCCTCATAACTTTTGACTCCGAGCTCCAAATCAGGCATGGTTTGTTTCGTTGGAAAGATAGAGGAAAAATCTACATTTTTCAAGAAGGACT
>JANKYE010000001.1:15843456-15865722 GCA_032467995.1 Erythroxylum dillonii | reverse complement strand
CATATATAATTCACAATCATATCACAATTTCAACACCTATCACATTTACTTTCATGAACATGTAACATGTCAACTAAGGTATAATTTGGGGCCTTACAAAGTTTCGATGTAGAAACGCAATTTTTACATCCAATTGAACTAGTTACATATCAAATTGTGATACTAAAGCCAACAAAATTCGAATGGATGAATGTTTTAAAATTGGAAAAAAATTTCATTATAATCATTTCCCTCCACCTAAGTATAGCCTTTGGCCACCAACCTTGCTTTGTATCGAACATTATTCTTGTTAAGAAATTCATCTTTCTTTGCATATACTCATTTGCATCCAATTGCCTTCTTTCCCTTTGGAGACTAGCTAGCTTTCACATCTGATTCATATGAAGGGAATGTATATTCTTCATTCATGGCTATCCTCCAGTTATCTTCTTCTGAACTTCGGACTACTTCCTTATAAGTGATAGGAATGTTATCAATTTCAATTGGAGATGCATAAGTCACCATATTAACATATGAGCAGGTACTTAAATGTTCCTTTTTGGCTTTCTCAATGCAATTGGTAATTATTATTATGGAGGTTCTTAGGTTGGAACCTCTTTTTCATCTGGCTCCTCTTCTACCATAGGAGTTTTTGCATCTACTTCATCATTTGCTTGGGTAGCAATTCTTCCTTCAAACTCAACCTATTTTAGAGTACCATGTCTACTCAATAGTTTCAATTGTGACCTTTTTTAACATAGTAGATTCATCAAAGGCAACATCCCTGCTAAATTATTTTCTTTGACTTTAGGTGCCAAATATGATATCCTTTCACACCAGAGGTGATCCTCATGAATTGCTTTCTTTGCACGTGAATCCAACTTTGACTCCTTAACGTGATACTATACTGTGGAACCAAACAAATGTAAGGAATTGTAATATGTAGCAATTTTTCAAACCATTTTTTCAAAGATGTTTTACCACCAATAGCAGTTGATGGAAGGCGATTGATGAGATGATGTGCATGTTAGAGTCTCAGCCCAAAATTCTCTTCCCAACCCAGCATTGAACAACATACATCGAACTTTCTGCAGCAATGTTCGATTTATGCATTCTACCACCCCATTTTGTTATGATGTATGCCTAACTATGTCGGACAATACCTTCATCATCACATACTTTTAAAAATAGATCACCCTTATACTCCCCACCATTATCTGTGTGGAGAAGCTTGATCCTTCTGCCTATTTGAGTTTCCACCATATTATTTCATTTCAGGAAAACTCTCAACACTTCATCCTTAGTCTTCATAGTATACACCCATACTCTTTGGAAAAAATCATCAACAAAGGTCACATAATAGTGTTTTCTTCCCAAAGTTGTTTTGGAAGGTCCCCACACATCAGATTGAACATAATCCAAAATACCCTTTGTATCATGGATTGCAGTGCTAAATTTCTCTCTTGTCTGCTTCCCTTTGACACAATGCTCACAGAAGTCTAATTTGTAGGTCCGAACTCCTTTCAACAATTCTTGATTTACTAATATCTTCAAGGATTTTTCACTTGCATGTCCCAAGTGCATATGCCACAACCTGACTGCTTATAGCTCTTGATCATCATTAGAAGCTACTGTTGTTTTTCCAATAACTGTATTACCTTAGTAATAATACAGGTTATTATTTCCTCAAATTCCGTTCAGCACCATAAGTGAACCAAAGATGACTTTCATTACTCCATTTGCTGCATTTACAATGTAACCTTTTGATTCTAGGACTCTTATATAAATAAGATTCTTTGTCAAACTTGGCATGTATTTGACATCTATCAAAGTCTTGGTTGTTCCGTCATGATTCCTCAAGCAAACTGAACCAATCTTATTTGTGGTGCAAGGATTGTCATTTGTTGTGTAAATAACTCCACCTTCTAGCTCTCTAAAATCAGATAATCAATCCCAATTGGGATGTTTGTGATGGCTATAGCCTGAATCGAGCAGCCATAGTCTAGAAGGGCTTATTGAGGATGTAACAACTAATGAAAGATCTGAGTTAGCATCTTCACATTCAGCAACATTCAAATTTACAACAGTCTTTTCCTTATCATGTTTGTTTTTATTCTTCAACTTTGGACGTTCTTCCTTTGTCTTCCTTCTCAATTCATGATTGTACAAAACAACTATAACTTCACTAAAAGACACATCAACCTTCCGATGAAGTAGAGTAGTTTCAAGAAACTCAAACTCCTTAGGAAAGGATCCCAGCAACATCAAATCCAGACCTTCATCTTCAAATGTCACATCCAAATTCATTAAATCAGTAACTAACTGATTAAAACTGGCAATGTGATCATTTATAGTGTTACCTGGAGCGTAAGAGAAACAAAATAGTCTCTTATTCATATGGAGCTTATTTTGTTTGCTTTTCTTTAAGAATTATTCCTCCAACGCATTCTATAATTTAGATGTAGAAGTTTCTTTTGAGAAAGCATACTTTTGGTCTCTGAAAAGGCACAATCGAATTGTACCATATGTCAAATGTTTTATAGTCTTCCATTCTTTCTCCTCAACGTCATCTAGTTTCTTTTCTTCAATGGCAATGTCAAGACCTTGTTGAAAAATAGTGTCTAGAACTTCACTTTGCTAAATGCCGAAATGACCCATATCATCAAAAATTTCCACCACAAATCTTGTATTTATCACAACAGACCTTGTTAGAATAAACGAGGTAGAAGTTGTCAATGTGGTTGGTGCAGTTGTATCTCTGATTTCTATCATCTTTACTATAATTACTATTCAATAGTTGTAAATGCAAAATACCAATAGCTTAAGGAAAAATCTTTTCTAATGTGGAAGATCCGATCTCGCTGCAACCACAGAGTATACTAGGAAAAAATCTTGGCTCTAATACCAATTGTTATGAAAACCTGGGTTAATTTCAATAATAATAAATTCACCTTGACCACTACTGCTTAAGTGAATAGAGTGTGAACAATTGTACTGAAAAATCACACTAGGTAAATTCTCAGGAAAGACTGGAGGGGTCACAAATGGTCGCACTTAAAACTTAACCTCTTAAACAGAATTTTCCTAGACATATAATTTAATAACACAATAATTCACTGAAACTATACTCGACAATAACTATTAAATAGATAAATAAAGAGCACCAAAATTTAACAAGGTTCGACCAATTAAGCCTATTTTTTCGAACACTACTAAATTAATATTTCATTATTTTGAAGCAAAAAATTACAAATCAGGAAGAAGTTGGGATGATTAACAAGATGAAACACTCCTTTTAAAACTTAAGAGACTCTCCCATTTTCACAATTTTTCAATATGAGATATCAATATGTCATAAGTCAATAGACTTTACTAAAATTTTCTTAATTTTACCCACACGAAAAAAAAAAAGAGAGAGAGAGAGAGAGTTGTCAAGTTAACTACGAAACTCTAATTTAAAACTACAACACTAGTGTATCCCAAATAATTATGCGAAAAGTGTTTTTAACTTTATAATTTATGCATGAGTCTCATTAAATATAGATAAGAATATTATCATTTCAAAGTATTTCCGCCAACAAATTCTTCTCAACATTTGTATACTTTCAAATCACTGCACGAAAAAGAATGAAGCTACAATGGTGTAATGCTAGAACTGATAAGTTTTTTAAAACTTAAGTTCCTGATACCCACGTAAAAGACCTCAGCAAGGAGGATGTTTCCCCTTGTAAAATAACAAATAGTATTTTCCCCTGTCATCTATATGTTTTAAAACAAGTTCTACAAAGCAAAACTTGGTGAAAAATGCAAGTAATGAAGCTAAGTAGTCGAAAAATGTCGAAGTCGTATACAACAGTCAATTTCTTCCCCATTTGTCTCGTGGGCAATTTAAAAACGATCTGGAAACCTTTTGATTATTCAATTTTGATTAATATCGAAGGAAAAATACATGCATTTGTAAATTATAAGAATTGAAAAAATAATAAAGGAAAAAGAAATACTAACAATGTTTATTCAGTCTTGAAAAACTATTATATGTAGAGTTACATAAATAGAAATAAGTTTGAATTAGTGGAAGTTGTTCAATTTTTTGATAATTATATTGAGAAATTCCATAAAATATATTGGGATTAAATCTAAGATTTGTGTTACTATTGATGTAATTGATAAATAGATATATGAAGATTAAGAAGCCAACAAAAATTTAATCCTAAAACTTTTAAGTAAAAATTAAGAATGATTTAAATAAAAATTAAAACATTATTATAAATAAATAAATATTTCTTGTGAGACGATTCTTAATTTGTATCCGAGTACCATAAATTTTATTTCTTAAAGCTTATATTTTGTAATAATGTAAATTACAAAAAATAAGTCATTTAATTCAAAAACAATACAAACAAATACTAAAGAAATTAGATAGCAGAAAATGAAATAGTTAAACCCTTTTTACCACAAATTTATATTTTAATAATTGTTTCCAAATTGTACAAGTATAAATATATATCATATACAACAATCCGTATATATATAGATCATTGATAATTTTGCTTGGCAAGTGAAGGCAGGAGGGATTGTTGTTTATATTTTTATTTTTTCAATCCATTACAAATAGATATACTGAGTATAGATACATGTGCATATGTTATAAAGGCATTCCCTGACATAGCGAGCTTCATGATCGTCTGTGACCATCACTGCAGCTTTCCTCCATTATTGCTCACTGATGAATTACACCCACCAATTTTGCCTTTCGGCTCTATCTATCTAGCTATTTTCGTTCTAAACCAGATCATGACGCCAATATATATTGCTACTTTAATGACTTTAAAGGTTGGCCGGCTATATCTCTATGTAATTAATTGATTTGGCTTCTTACACTGCATTTGTATGAATATAAACTGAACCATCAATCGTCATGCTTAAGTGGATAACAGCCTCGTTTTGCTAAAGTCTGACAGAACGAGAAAATAGAGAAGAAAACAGTTCATATCCTCCTAAACTTGGTCGGCCCAACTTGCCTAAAGTATAGAGAAGGGATATCTTAGCCCGCAAGGCGTAGCTCAGTTGATTTCGGAGGGGCAGATTTGTTCCAAGGTGTAAGGTTCGAATCTCACGATTTACAGTGTGGGAGCAATATTCTTAAGCCCCTTGTGAGCTTTGAGGGTGAGTTTCTTGTAGGCCTGTGGATTGCTCACCTCCCCCTTAGCGGGCTGCTGAGTACCTGATTTACATTCTCTCAGTTGCTTCATCGAGCCGGGATGTGAGGGGCCCTTTGAATTGGGGATTCAACCTTTTGCTCCAAAAAGAAGGGATATCTTAGAAAGCATAATGAAATATATTTCATCCTTACTTATAAATCAATATAATAAAACTTGAATAAAAAATTAAATAGGTAAAATAAGTAGCAGTAAAATTTGAATATAATTAAAGAATTTAAAATTTTATTAAAAGAAATTAAAGTTTAATTTAAAAAGAAGATTATTAAATTTAAAATAACTAATTTATTTTTATTTATAAAATTGGTTAATTGATGAAAAATGGCTGATTAATTAATAGATTACTTAGTTTTTAATAAAAATGATTATTAGACTAAAATAAACTGAAAATTAATCAATTTAAATTTGTATGATTTGCTTTTTTTAATCATTAGTAATAATAACTGAAGGAAGTTAATTGCCACAACCATTTCATTTCGTTGATTGCATTTGAGCATGATACATGCACAAGCTTGACATGATGCAACAGATTAGTGTCGTTAGTGCCACAGAGGAATAATATCGTGAGAGTTCATTACCTAATTAAGGTTATATTTGATAAAATTAATCAGAAGAGTAAGTTTAGGTGATAGCATGGACGGAGCTGCAATGAAGGCAAGTGGGGGCACTTACCCCGCTGTCTCCAACAAATTTCATGCAACAAAATTATTATTTTAAGTTTTACCCTTACAAAAAAAAATATATTTTTACTTTTGTTAAAATTTTACGCCTATTAAAATCTTACTTCCAATTAAAAAAAATTATGAGTCCGCCCCTAAGTAATAGCCTGTAAATACAAACAAGCGTGGTTGATCCCATCAGATCAACCATACTACACATTCAGCTCTCAGCTGCACAACAATCATCTAAATCTCAACGGATTATAATCATATAATTATCAAATTCAGGGTTGTCAAACCCAAGGAATGTCAACTCTTTGAAATTGGCATGAATTTATTAAGACACAGCTTTACCCTTCCTATCATCAAGTGCAACACGTCTAAACCCTATCGCTCATCAAGTGCAACACGTCTAAACCCTACGTATCACCAAGTGCCACACGTCTAAATGTTATTTTCTTCTAGACCAATTTTATTTATATTCTTAATCTGCATGACCCAGGAAATAGGTAGAAGAAACAACGATAAACAAAGATCAAAATATTAGCTATTAACAACATTTGGTCGTATACATTATTATATAGCATATGCTGAAAATTAAATGGATACTTTCAATCCTGGGTTAATATAACCAGCATGAAGTTAATTAGGAGCTGCTGAGGACACTATATGCCTCGTGCAGGCGTTGGACTCCATGTGTAGGGGCGTAGGTCAAAGAAAAATAGTCGTGAAAGGGATTTTCTATTCAATTGAATCAGATTTGTGACCTTATTTTGAGTCACCACCTCCTTAACTAATTATATATATTAACAGGAATTTACATATTTTAAGAAATTTATTCAAAAAAAAAGTTTCCAAAAGATAATAATTAAAATTCTCTTATTTATTTAATGTTTAATACTTTAAAAATAACATAATTACTAAAATGATATTGTTTATTCAATCTCTAGAGTTTTATTATGAGTTCCAAGTGAGATTGTTGCTTCATTGGTGGTCATGCTAATAAGGAACTTTAAATTTAATGCAAGTCATATTTAAATTAATTATTCAATCTTTAAACTAAAAATAAAAAATAAAATTATTGGTTTGCAGTAAATATTAAAACTGCTTTGTGTTAATTTCTAGTACTACGTAGCACCCTATTATTGGTCTCATAATTTGGGATTTCAGGACCACAAGGCATTCCTACCCAATAACTAAGTTGCCGCTGAACACAATAATCAAGATGTGAACATTATGATCGAATTGAAAATCTTTCCTTTGTTTATAGTGTTCATGCAAAATCCATATTTATGTTTGTATTAAGAATGGTTGTACATTCAAAAATTCAAAGAAGAAAAACGCATGTTACGTGAGAGCTTTTGTCATATGAAATTGATGAAGCTTTCCTACCATTTACTTTGAACAAAATAGCTCCGAGGTACGTGGTCATGGAGAGAACATTTAATAGAAAGGTCCCATGTCTCATCTCCAAACCAGAAACTTAGTAGCCACATGTCTTCATATCGACTGGGAAACAATTAAGGTCTTGACTGCCATTTGTTTCAACTCCAACCTGTACTTATCAATATTAAGTTAAGAAGTCTTTCAATCTTAGATGAATCTTCACCGCCACAGCACACCCAAATGACCTAGCTAGTTCAAAATTTATCCAATAAATATTTAAGAGAAAAAAGAAGTTTATATAATAATTCTTTGACAAAACTAGGCATACAAAATTATTATTATTATTATTAATCCTTTATAGAACGTAAGTTGAATGATCTAGTCGACATTGAAGCATCATGGAAATTGATGAAGCTCTTACGTTTAACCTTCCATTCTTTTCTTTCCAAAATGCCAACTCTAATCCAAACCATGCGTTTTATTTGGAATTAGTGAAGAAAAGGTAGGTTGAAAACGAAAGCATAAGTTTATATATGAACAATTTTTTACTAATGCCGCTTTCCTTGAATTCTCATTTTTGGTTTCTCATTATGTAAAGATTTGGCAATCTCCTAAGTAATTAAGCGCATGTGCATTGGTGGATTAAGTGGGTCATGAGAAATTGTGCCCACAGGTGACACTATTGGTAGTAGAATTTGTACGGATAAGAGTAGACAGCGAAATGTTTGTGGGAGGTCACGCCAATTGAAGGCTCTAACTTCCTGTGTTGTCCCTTTAAAATTATGATTTATATTTATTGATTAATTAGTAGTGTTAAATATATTTTAAAAAAATGAACAATACACAACCAGCTTAACGTTTTTTGTTTTGTTGATTCAATACAATTTAACCGATATGATTAATATAAGTCTTCATTCAAAATCAGTTTTCCCAAAGTTTCCAGTCAATCTAAAATATGAAATTATAAGACTCTGAATCTTCAACCCTTCTTGGTCTTGCCACGCGCACGCCCAAACCCCGCTCTTCCTATCTCTATCACGATCTCTATGGACTCGTTAATAACAGCTGGAGGGAGGGAGCTTCCGTGTGTGGGCTTCGAGCTTTATTTGAAAACCTCTGTCGTATTGTGTTCCCTCTTTCCTTTCTTTTCATTTTTTAGTCACGACTCGTAGCCTACAAATACCTTCTCATTCTTCACTTGTTTTGTGTTCTGGGTTTTGTGCACCAAACTAGTCTCTTCGCTTCTTGGCTAACTACTACCAATTCACACTTCAGGGACATTACTTCCTTGTAGTTTCCTATTCAAGACATGGAATTGTACTCTCTGTTCTTTTTATTTTCTGCTTCTTTATTGTTCATCTCCCTTGTCAAAATCGTTTGTTCTAATCGCCGGAAGTTGCCTCTCCCTCCCGGAACCTTAGGTTGGCCTTACATCGGGGAGACATTCCAGCTCTACTCTCAAAACCCAAATGACTTCTTTGCCTCTAAAGTCAAGAGGTCGTTATGCAAGTCTTCTTTCTTCTATCGTCTTCTTCAAGTGTCGATTTTTAACTATATATATAACGGATGATATTCTTATGGAATTTTTTTTTGGGGGTGCAGGTATGGCACTATCTTCAAAAGTCACATATTGGGTTGTCCTTGTGTGATGATTTCAAGCCCTGAAGCTGCAAAATTCGTGCTTGTGACGAGAGCTCATCTCTTCAAACCAACATATCCTGCTAGCAAAGAGAGGATGATGGGAAAGCAAGCTATCTTCTTTCACCAAGGAGATTACCACGCCGAATTGAGGAGGCTTGTTCTTCGTGCTTTCATGCCTGAGGCTATCAAAAGCATGGTCTCCGACATCGAATCCATTGCCAATGACTCTCTTCAATCTTGGGAAGGAAGACAAGTGAACACCTTCCAAGAAATGAAGACGGTGAGCTCCTAACAGAGCAAAATTGTTCTGTTTTGCATTCACGTTACTGATACTTATTCTATCTGCTTATTTGTTTTATGGCAGTATGCATTCAATGTTGCTCTAATATCCATATTGGGAAAAGATGAGGTTTTGTACAGTGAAGATCTAAAACGTTGTTACTACCATCTTGAGAAGGGATACAATTCAATGCCCATTAACCTACCAGGGACACTCTTCAACAAAGCCATGAAAGCAAGAAAAGACCTGGCTCAGATCCTAGCTAAAATCCTATCAACTAGGAGGGAAATGAAGCTTGATCACAAGGACTTGCTCGGATCATTCATGAGTAACAAGAGGGACCTCACCGATGAACAAATTGCAGACAACATTATTGGTGTAATTTTTGCTGCTCGTGACACAACAGCCAGTGTTTTGACATGGATTCTTAAATACCTTGGAGAAAACCCGACTGTCCTTGAAGCTGTCACTGTAAGAACTCTTGGTCCCACCTTTTGTACACTACTAACAAAGATGCAAGTTGACGGCTTTAATAAGATGTGACACAAGATTAATTCCTTCATTGGCTTGGTTTTGTGTGCTTACAGGAAGAGCAAGAAGAAATAATTAAAGGTAAAGAAAAGCGCGGAGATGAGAAGTTTCTCACTTGGGCGGATACAAGGAAGATGTCAATTACTTCAAGGGTGATCCAGGAAACACTAAGAGTTGCTTCAGTTTTGTCTTTCACTTTTAGAGAGGCTGTTGAGGATGTTGAATATGAAGGTCAGTTCTTCCAAATCCGATCATTAACAAATTTCTCAGTATAAGCACTATGTTCATTAAGCTAACTGCTACTTCCTCCTGCATCTGTTTTTAGGATATCTTATCCCAAAAGGGTGGAAAGTTTTACCCCTTTTCAGAAACATTCATCACAGTCCTGAAATCTTTCCAGATCCTGAAAAGTTTGATCCTTCCAGATTTGATGTAATAATTCCTGAAATTCAGTGCCAATCAATCTTTATATATATATACTCTTTTTTTTTTTTTCCTGCTAGTTCTTCCAGTCCTCACCATTTCTGAAACTGAAATTGAATCGATTAGTTTTCAATGGTTTTAACAGGTTGCACCAAAACCTAATACATTTCTACCATTTGGCAATGGGCTCCACTCATGTCCTGGGAATGAGTTAGCCAAGTTGGAAATGTTGGTCCTTCTGCATCACCTGACCACCAAGTACAGGTTGGTAAAAAGAACACGACTTGACTAGATACTTTTCCGTTTTTACCTGGGATTTTAAAGCAATCTAAGTATAGAAAGTAATGAATGTGCTGAGAGGAGCAAATTTGTTGGAATCTTGCAGGTGGTCTATGGTGGGTTCTCACAACGGGATTCAGTATGGTCCTTTTGCCCTTCCCCAGAATGGCTTACCCATCAGATTATCCTCCAAGTCATAGTAGTACACTGTACAATTTCTCATCTTCACGCCAACATCAACTTTCTATATTTAGAAGCCAGCACCGGACCCATTAGTTTCTCTCTCTTTTCAACAACAAGATGAAGACTCCGCGGCATACAAACCTAAACTCCAACGACGCAAATTTGTACTCTTCCCTTCTACTTCGACCAGGAAACTAAAGAAAATAAAGCTAGAAGTCCCAAGCGTTCAGCAGAGTTTCTTGCCAAAACCAATAAAAAACAAAAAGAAAAAAAGAAAAGGAGGGCAACAAAACAACACAGATTATCCAAGGATATATTTGCATATTTTCATTTTCTTTTGTAATAACTTAGACTGGAAAGCAACCAAAAAAAAGGTACGAAATGCAACAGTCCAAGTAGTGTCACCCACATTAGGAAGTGCTTCTGTAATTAAGGTGAATACAGATAAAGTGCCAAGAAATGAAAAATATCCAGATTGAAAATTTGATATTTCATGTTTGGTCTGGTTCCGATCCATTATTTTCGTATGCAAGGAGATGATTTTTTTTTTTTTTCCTATGGAGACTTAATCCTATCAATTAATTAAAAAACATTCACCACTATTCATTCTATCTTTTCACACGACAAAGATTTTTGTTATTCTTTAATCTGACAACCTCCTATGACGTTGTTGTGTAACCATTGTTAGGACAAAATTTGGTCACTGCTATCCTGTATATACGCGTGAAAGTTTAGCAAATTATGAATCTGTGATAAGTTGTAAAAAATGTGTCATATATATGTACCTCTTTTGTAACATGGACAACGTTTATCATGTATGTGACTAAAATTGCTATTCTCCAAAATATCCAAACAAGACGGCACGTAATCTCAAGTCCAACGTTGAATTGAAGTTTATCAGAATAAGCAACCGTAGAGCGTGGTCACATAATGTTTAGGTCTATTTTACATTGACGGAGGAGGAGAAATCAAATAGTACATGACATCTACCATGCCAAAAACTTCAAGCTTTCATTTTTTTTGCTTTTGACTTTAATTTCCAGAAATTAACATTTATAACTGTTAAAGACAATTGTCGTTACAAATCCGTTAATGACTATATCAATCTCTTTTTTTAAAAAAATAAATATGGCATAATTATAGACAAAACTAAATCAACATTACCAACTTCATTTTTAGAAAAATAAACACAAGTTCCTCTCTTTCCAAATACAATAAATGGTAGAAATAAAGGCTCCTTTGCATAGGATTGCATTAAGCTTTCCCTTGTGAGAATTGCTAATAGCCCCGGTGAGAGCTTGTTCCCAAGAATATGGAGAAGCAGTACTAGGTAATAAATGTAGGATCCTACTCCATATCATTTCGAGAAGGTATAAAAGAAAAAGAGGTGATCCCGATCCTCTATTTCCATTTTACATAACAAGCAAGTAGAGTTAGCATTCGTATGACATTGTCGTTTAGTCCTGAGTCAATTTTTAATCGCAAGCCAAGAGTTAAAAGACGTCTTAGGATAGATAGAAACCAAGGTACCTTAGATAAGACTCGATTCCGGATGTGATGACAAGATTGGTTGGAGAATCGACCACTAAGTTTCAAAGTCCAAATGATGGAGTCGTCCCTTAGAACATTAGGCAACAGTGGGAATAGTTAGGCCAGAGTATCATAACCTCTGAAATTACCTCGTCATTGGCCTTTTCAAATCAGAGAAGAAACCTTTAGATGAAGAGGAACTATATTGCTAGAGTGTCCTACTATATCAATCTCTTTATTATCTCATTGTTCGTATTTATCAAATTAAACATTTTTATTTTATTTTTTATACTTATTTTTGTTTGTATTTATTAAGGATAATCATTATCATCAATTTGATGGTTATATCAATTAGATTTTATGATGATAATTATCCTTAACAATATTTCTTTTTAAAAGTTATAGTCATAGTCTTTACAAAGTCATTCATTTAATACAAAAATACCACATCATATCCTGCTTTTATATGATATGAAAAGTTTGAAAATTTTTCTCTTACATAAGAACAACCTTTAATAATTCACAACTTAGGTCAACAACATCAACTCATCTTATCTTATCTTCCTCCTTATACCATATCTTTTTAGTTAAATTGAATCCTAAAATTTATCTCACATGAAAGACTTATTTCATTCCTCTTCTAAACCACTAAATTCTATACAAGTTTATTAATCTAAATTTCTCTTCACCACCCTAAATTTTCTCTTTGTTTCCTATCCCCTCAATAAATAGTCAATCCAGGTTATGATTCCTATTTTAAAAAAGAACAAATGTTATTCTTATGGATACTTTCAATCTTTACTGAAGATGTATATCATTAGTTTAATATCCTCTTGTGATGTTTGGCAAACCTTACCAAATGCATTTAAGTCAATCTCACACAAAAGACAACTTCAAATTCGAATAGAATTGTAGGAGTTAAATAAAAGCGATCATATTATATTAGAGTATCTTCAAAAGGCAAAGGCTCTAGTTGACAAACTTACTACAGTTATGAGATCCATCTGCTCAGCAGAATTCAATGTCATAATTTGTTACGATATTGGATTAGACTATCATAACATTATCACAACTTTAAATTTACATCCTCATCTAGTTTTATTTTCTAAATGACATGGAGAACATGTAGCTCATGAGATACTTCAATAAAGCTCTCATGTTATTGTAATTACTTATGTCATTATCAATAAAAAGTCAACTCTACTTCTTCCCAAGCCATTTACTCCACCATAATAGTATTCTCCTCGATCAACAAGGTCTCGTCCGAATAATAACAATAATGGTGCTTGAAAAGTATGGACTATGTCAAGTATACAAGTATAGGAATCATACAACTGTTATTTATCGTCATCGCTACCAATATCAATCTCTTCGTCCCTAAATCTATAAGAATGCATAGGTTATTTTGTCTGTAATCTTATCATTTGCCTCAATACGTCTCACCATAACATTCTTTTAGCAATTCTCTAGTACCTTGACATCCGAATATGGGGGATAATTATCATATTACTTCTGATATTTATGTCCTAAGCATTGCAAATTAGTATCATGGTATTGTCCATCTTCATATTAATAATATATAGGATTACCTATATCCCACACGATGTCTATTTTCTTGCCCTTAGTTTATGGAAATTTTAGTTCAAATCATGTCCTTCTTATCTCCATCACAATAACTAATAAAATTGTATCTAGGTTACTTAATTCACCTTTATGATCTAACTCAAACAAGAGTCTTACCTTAGAAAATCATATTCATCATATGCAATTGAGACCATCCTCAATGAATAAGTGTCAAGCAAACTCAATTTCGTTTTCATCCTTATCACAGTTTGAACCAAAAACATTTAACCAAGCTAAACTCTTTCTAGAACGAAGAAATTTTATGATCGAAGACTTTAATGCTTACTATCTAATCAAATATGAACATTATTTTTTGAACCGTAAGCTACATCAATGTTGTGAATACCATAATGGTATAAGTACCAAATTTGGTTTCATTACTGGTCAATACTAGGTAACGTTGCAAGTAATTTTTAAAATATATAAAATAGTTCCTGAAATTTTCTAAAAATTTACAAAATAGAGTCCCAATATATGGTGCTATATAATTTTTAATCTTATATCAATCTTGTCTTCAAAAATCATAATAATAAAATTTTGAAATAACAACAATCTATTTATTTATATTAATATTACTTTTTACATTTTTCACATATAAATATTAACAAGTAATATAAAAAGATTGTTTAATCATCATATAAATATAAAACTGATGATAATAAAAGCATACTTAAAATGTTACAATTTTATTATATAATAAAAAATGATTACATCAAAACATCAAATAGTAAGAATAATACAATTCTATGACTCCATAAGTATTACAACAAGAGTTTGTGTCAAGGAACACAACTAACCAGAAGTGAAACTTGAAATAAAAATTTTTGCAATTAAAAGTTTTATATTTATATTACATATATAGAATTTAACATATGCATCAAATATAAGTGGAATTAAAAGAAAAGAAGAAATAAAAATCTGGAACTATATTTAATCAAATATATGCTTAAATCGTATTGACTTCAATTCTCATTTGGTATAAAATCCTTATTATTGAGAGGAGCCTTATTGTCACCATCATTCAAATTCATTGCATCAAATGACATGTCAATTCTTTCACATCCAAGATTATGTTTCAAGTCACTCTTATATATCAAAGTCGATTCTTTAAAAACTCAATCCACTAAAAGATCGATATGATCAAGGCAAAATGGATCTGTAGGACTACTTGTTCTATTAAGAGTCCTAATAAACAAATAAAGTTAAATTATTAAGAAATTGTATTCAACCATAACTCACAAATGCAACATATTTTGTGTGATTATATAATTCAGCCATAGTTATAACTCATTTAGTGTGATTACATAATTCAACTATAAAGTCACAACTATAACCTATTTTTGTGTGATTACATAATTCAACCATAAACTTACAACTATAACTCATTATGTATTATTATATAATTCAACGATAAATTCCTAACTTTCTAACTTATATCAATATTACAATTTTACCATTATTTATAGTTTTCCTCTATAAATCATAACGAATAAACACGCATGCACATATAAATAATCCTTAAACTTTAAGTTTTATATTACAAATGAATTCTTTTAATTTATTTTAATATTAATTAATTTAGGAAACTAGTTAAATAAGTTAGTAATGAAATTTCAAACATAATTAAATCAAAAATCACACTATTTTATAATTTTATAAAATAGTGATTCGTCCAACTATGTTATATGGGGCCAAGTGTTGGCCTGCCAATGTTGGCATTCAAGACAGTTGTTGGTAGCATAAATGCGTATGCTTCGATGGATATGTGACATTACCAACAGAGATAGGGTTCGGAACAGTGTGGTGAGAGATAGATTACAAGTGGCAAGTATGGCCGACAAATTGAGAGAGACTAGACTTAGGTAGTTCGGGCATGTACGCAGGCAACCCTCTGATGCTCCAGTGCGTAATTGTGAGGGGATTACCCTTAGTGAATACAAGAGGAGAAGGGGAAGGCCTTCCAAGACCTGGAAGGAGGAGAAACCAAATAGTACATGACATCTACCATGCCAAAAAATTCAAGCTTTCATTTTTTTGCTTTTGACTTTAATTTCCAGAAATTAACATTTATAACTGTTAAAGACAATAGTCATTACAAATCCGTTAATGACTATATCAATCTCTTTTATAAAAAAATAAATATGGCATAATTATAGACAAAACTAAATCAACATTAAAATGAGTTCAAGTATATACTCAACTAAAAGGACAACAATTAGAAACTACCTATGAATAATTACAAAAACCAAACAAGTTAAAGGTTCCAAATACGCTTCATATCAGGAGATAAAGTGGGGTGAAAATCTTTTGCAATTAAAGCAGACCGAACCTAGTTGATTATCATATCAACAAACTGGTATGCAGTGTTTTAAAAACCGGACCGAACCGGTTGGTCGGACCGAAAAATCGGTGAATCGGGGCATGAAATGGTCCGGTTTAACCCATATTTTTTGTGAGCGATTGACCCGTTCATTTTGCGATCGAATCAGTAAAAACCGTTGAACCGGTGAAAGAAAAAATCGGCGGTCTATTTAAAATGCCTTGATTTTGATGATTTCAACTTGAATGAATATTATGATTAATGATCTTTTTTTAATCTTTTTGATGAAATATGACTAGTGAGCTTTGTTATCTTATTTTGTGTTGTGTTTGGCAATTTTTTTTTAAAAATGTATATTTTGAAGTTTAAACATTTAAGTGTACAATTAGATAAATAATTAATTAAATAATATGCTTAAAAATTATCTTATATATATAATATATAAAATAAAATTTTATATATTTATTAATCACCGGTTCAACCACGGTTGAATTTCGATTGAACCATTAACCCTTGAATCAGTTGCTTCTCCGGTTCAATCACCGGTTCGATTTTTAAAACATTGTTGGTATGCCTCAAATTCATTTTTAGAAAAATAATCACAAAATTCCTCTCTTTCCAAATACAATAAGTGGTAGAAAAAAAAGGCTCCTTTGTATAGGATTGCATTAAGCTTTCCCTTGTGAGAATTGCTAATAGCCCCGGTGAGAGCTTGTTCCCAAGAATATGGAGAAGCAATACTAGTTAATAAATGTAAGATCCTACTCCATATCATTTCGAGAAGGCACAAAGAAAAAGAGGTGATCCCGATCCTCTATTTCCATTTTACATAACAAGCAAGTAGAGTTAGCATTCCTATGACATTGTCGTTTAGTCCTGAGTCGATTTTTAATCTCAAGCCAAGAGATAAAAGACGTCTTAGGATAGATAGAAACTAAGGTACCTTAGATAAGACTCGATTTCGGATGTGATGACAAGATTGGTTGGAGAATCGACCACTAAGTTCCAAAGTCCAAATGATGGAGTCGTCCCTTAGAACATTAGGCAACAATGGGAATAGTTAGGCTAGAGTATCAAAACCTCTTAAATTACCTCGTCATTGGCCTTTGCAAATTAGAAAAGAAACCTTTAGATGAAAAGTAACTTTATTGCTTAAGTGTCGTACTATATCAATCTCTTTATTATCTCACTGTTTGTATTTATCAAATTAAACATATTTATTTTATTTTTATACTTATTTTTTTGTATTTATTAAGGATAATCATTATCATCAATTTGATGATTATATCAATTAGATTTTATGATGATAATTATCCTTAACAATATTTCTTTTTAAAAGTTATAATCACAGTCTTTACAAAGTCATTCATTTAATACAAAAATACCACATCATATCCTATTTTATATGATATGAAAAGTTTGAAAATTTTTCTCTTACATAAGAACAACCTTTAATAATTCACAACTTAGGTCAACAACATCAACTCATCTTATCTTATCTTCCTCCTTATACCATATCTTTTTAGTTAAATTGAATCCTAAAATTTATCTCACATGAAAGACTTATTTCATTCCTCTTCTAAATTACTAAATTCTATACAAGTTTATTAATCTAAATTTCTCTTCACCACCCCAAGTTGTCTCCTTGTTTCCTATCCTCCTCAATAAATAGTCAATCCAGGTTATGATTCCTATTTTAAAAAAGAACAAATTGTTATTCTTATGGATACTTTCAATATTTACTGAAGATGTATATCATCAGTTTAATATCGTCTTGTAATGTTTGGCAAACCTTACCAGATGCATTTAAGTCAATCTCACACAAAAAGCAACTTCAAATTTGAATAGAATTGCAGTAGTTAAATAAAAGTGATCATATTATATTGGAGAATCTTCAAAAGGCAAAGGCTCTAGTTGACAAACTTACTACAGTTGTGAGATCCATCTCCTCAACAGAATTCAATGTCATAATTTGTTACAATATTGGATTAGACTATCATAACATTATCATAACTTTAAATTTACATCCTCGTTTAATTTTGTTTTCTAAATGACATGGAGAACATGTAGCTCATGAGATACTTCAATAAAGCTCTCATGTTACTGTAATTACTTATGTCATTATCAAGAAAAAGTCAACTCTACTTCTTCCCAAGCCATTTACTCCACCATAATAGTATTCTCCTCGATAAGGTCTCGTCCGAATAATAACAATAATGGTGCTTGAAAAGTATGGACTATGTCAAATATACAAGTATAGGATCATACTATTGTTTATTATCATCGCTACCAATATCAATCTCATCCTCCCTAAATCTATAAGTATGCATAGGTTATTTTGTTTTTAATCTTATCATTTATCTCAATATGTCTCACCATAGCATTCTTTTAGCAATTCTCTAGCACCTTGACATCAGGATATGAGGGATAATTATCATATTACTTCTGATATTTATGTCCTAAGCATTGCAAATTAGTATCATGGTATTGTCCATCTCCATATTAATAATGTATAGGATTACCTATATCCCACACAATGTCTATTTTCTTGCCCTTAGTTTATGGAAAATTTAGTTCAAATCATGTCCTTCTTATCTCCATCACAATAACTAATAAAATTGCATCTAGGTTACTTAATTCACCTTTATGATCTAACTCAAACAAGAGTCTTACCTTAGAAAATCATATTCATCATTTGCAATTGAGACGATCCTCAATGAATAAGTGTTAAGGAAACTCAATTCTTTCTGATCCTTATCAGAGATTGAACCAAAAACATTTAACCGAGCTAAACCCTATCTAGAATGGAGAAATTTTATGATCGAAGACTTTAATGCTTACTATCCAATCAAATATGGACATTATTTTTTGAACCTTAAGCTACATCAATGTTGTGAATACCATAATGGTATAAGTACCAAATTTGGTTTCATTACTGGTCAATAATAGGTAATGTTGCAAGTAATTTTTAAAATATATAAAATAGTTCCTGAAATTTTTTAAAAATTTACAAAATAGAGCCTCAATATATGGTGCTATATAATTTTTAATCTTATATCAATCTTATCTCCAAAAATAATAATAATAAAATTTTGAAGTAACAACAATCTATTTATTTATATTAATATTACTTGTTACATTTTTCACATATAAATAATAACAAGTAATTTAAAAAGATTGTTTAATCATCATATAAATATAAATCTGATGATAATAAAAGCGTACTTAAAATGTTACAATTTTATTATATAATAAAAAATGATTACATCAAAACGTCAAATAGAAAGAATAATACAATTTTATGACTCCATAAGTATTACAACAAGAGTTTGTGCCAACGAACACAACTAACCAGAAGTGAAACTTCAAATAAAAATTTTTGCAGTTAAAAGTTTTATATTTATATTACATGTATAGAATTTAACATATGCATCAAATATAAGTGAAATTAAAAGAAAAGAAGAAATAAAAATCTGGAACTACATTTAATCAAATATATGCTTAAATCGTATTGACTTCAATTCTCATTTGGTAGAAAATCCTTATTATTAAGAGGAGTCTTATTGTCACCATCATTCAAATTCATTGCATCAAATGGCATGTCAATTCTTTCACATCCAATATTATCTTCCAAGTCACTCTTATATATCAAACTCAATTCCTTAAAAACTCAATCCACTAAAAGATCGATATGATCAAGACAAAATGGATCTATAGGACTTCTTGTTCTATTAAGAGTCCTAATAAACAAATAAAGATAAATTATTAAGAAATTGTATTCAACCATAACTCACAATTACAACATATTTTGAGTGATTATATAATTCAACCATAGTTATAATTCATTTAGTGTGATAACATAATTCAACCATAAAGTCACAACTATAACCTATTTTTGTCTAATTGCATAATTCAACCATAAACTTACAAGTATAACTCATTATGTATTATTACATAATTCAATGATAAATTCCCAATTTTCTAGCTTTTATCAATATTCCAATTTTACCATTATTTATAGTTTTCCTCTATAAATCATAATGAATAAACACACACGCACATATAAATACTCCTTAAACTTTAAGTTTTATATTACAAATGAATCCTTTTAATTTATTTTAATATTAATTAATTTAGGAAACTAGTTAAATAAATTAGTAATGAAATTTCAAACATAATTAAATCAAAAATCACACTAATTTATAATTTTATAAAACGATGATTCGTCCAACTATGTTATATGGGGCCAAGTGTTGGCCTGCCAAACGTCAGCATACAAGACAGTTGTTGGTAACAGAAATGCGTATGCTTCGGTATATGTGTGACATTACCAAGAGAGATAAATTTCGGAACAGTGTGGTAAGAGATAGGCTACAAGTGGCAAGTATGGCCGATAAGTTGAGAGAGACTAGACTTAAGTAGTTTGGGCATGTACGCAGGCGGCCCTCTAATGCTCCGGTGCGTAGTTGTGAGAGGATTACCCTTAGTGAATACAAGAGGAGAAGGGGAAGGCCTTCCAAGACCTGGAGGAAAGTGATCAAGAAAGATTTGTCTAAGTTGGATCTGAATGAGGGACTGGCTAGAAATAGAAGAGTATGGCGTGAGCGGATAAGGGTAAAGGATTGACCTTGCAGTTCGCCAATACAGTATTGTAGTTACCTGGAGAGGGGGCCCGTGGCATGCAGATTATAAGGACAGTCGGATTGACATACCTGTAAAGTATACGAGCAGGGACTCGTACTGTAACCTCAAGTAACTAGAAACGAGGTGAGTTGGACTTTGCAACTTATCGGTACGTGCAGATCTAGACTCCATCAGGTATACCCTGCCCTTTTACTTATTTATGTATTTTAGTGTAATTTTTATCTATTTAAAAATTTGTCGTGCTAGTGCTGCCTTTTCCCTCTATACTCTGCATCATACTTATCTTGTCTTATTTGCATGCGGGTCTACCGAAAATAGTCTCTCTACTATGTAGGGGTAAGGCTGCGTACTATTAGACTTCCCCAGACCTCGCTTCATTGCGGGATTTCGGATTGGGTGATGATAATGATGATGATGAGATATAATTCTAGAGAAAATAGTTAATATTCATAAAATTAAAATATAATTATTAATTTATCTCTAAACTCTATATCCAAATAATTTTACATTTTTAATTAAGAATATAGTTAATTAATAATAATTAATTAACTCACTTTACACTTTGACATAATTAATTAATTTTAGTCATAAACTTGTAATTGATAAAAACCACAAATTTCACAACCGTTCAAATTCTTAATGACCAGCGACAATTTAAGTATCAAGCACTCAAGGCCTAAGCCATAAATTTATCAAACCATATCTACATTCTATAAGCTTCTCTATTCTCTAATCTCAATGTAGAAAGTTGGAAACCAAAAGTCATATTTAGATGTAGACGGATTGACTCATTTATCTTTCCATTAACTGTTAAAGGGCAGCTAATCAAATGTAGATGGATTCTCTTGTCATCAGTAAAGGTTGGATATTCATAAGTAAAGTTATCTCATATTGAAAAGGGACATAAAAATGAAGTAGGTTATGTACAAATTTGAGACTCATAAATCATTACATTGAAGTTTTAGGTTTATATATGATGTCCCTTGTTGTATATGGGTTTATTTATTCCTAGCCTAACCAAATTCCCTTAGAACCCATCATATATATATGTATATATATATATATATGTATGTATGTATATGTATTTATGTATGTATATGTATGTATGTATGTATAAGAATACAGGAATTGATCGTAATAAATGCAAAATCCATTTTTACACAACCAATAGCACAAGTAAAATGTCTCTTTTGAAACCTAACATTTACACTAAAATATATAGACATGGTAGCAATGATATGCCACTTTTATTTTATGTTTATTCTTTGTACGGAACTACAAATACCACATAGGGCATATGTTACATTAGTGAGTACCATTCGCTAAAATTAAAACAATTTATATTTACTCTAATTTCACAAACAAGTTTTCCTAAAATTCCTAATATGAAATACTAACATTTAACCTGTCTTTTGACTATATTGCTCTAGAGATAGCAAGTTGTGTGTAATCATCGCTACATGTATGGCACTGGAGAGTTCATTCCAAATTCTTGATTATACCAAATAGATTTGATAATGAATTACGCTGAGCTAGATTTGAGACTACCTAGGCCTGATCTGAAGCTCC
>JANKYE010000001.1:15783131-15805293 GCA_032467995.1 Erythroxylum dillonii | reverse complement strand
ATTTTGAAGCCATGAATGAGAAGTTTAAAAAGGATGAAGTATGGGACTGTCTTGGAAAAGCAAAGCAACTAACAAAGGGCACAGATGAAAATCCAAATGATCGAGGCTTGGGAGACAAAGAGTTTGGTGGCCTGGTTTCTACTATTGACACCAAGGTTACTTCGCAAGTTTTGAATAGATCTTTTTTGTATTCAGTATTCAAATAACATATGGTATATTTGATTGTCTCACCCTTATAATGGTTACTGTTTATGCAGCCTGCATATAATAAGGACAATTTCTTTGACAATATTTCTTGCAATTCACTCAACCGAGGTGGGAATGGGCAGAACCGATTTGCAGAGAGAATGAAACATGATACCGAGGTTTGCATCTCTCTTAAGGATTCTGAAACATGATGTTTGTTGAAAACTTGATGTGTTGGATATTTTAGTGATCGTTTCTGGTGAATTTTCTCTTCAGACCTTTGGTATGTTCCGTCAGAATCCTAATCTTAGTTATGGTGGGTTTGGCACTGGACGTGGCAATAACTATCATCGAGGACACAGTTGGGGAAGGGGATATGGCCGTGGGCATGGTGGAAGGGGGCGTGGGAACATTACCTTCTGATACTATGTTAATCTCGTTAACCTTCGAAAGTCCATTACCTTGTGTATCTCAGATTATCTATTCTGACCTCCTAAACCTAGAAGTCAGTTAATATCATCCTTATCTAGGATTTCATTTTTAGATTCCTGATGGGAATGGTTGGATGTTCATAGTTATGGCAAGTTCATGCTTTTATCTTATGAGCTGGCCTCCCATGTTTACTGCTGTGAAAACTTGTATCACGTAGGCTGATGGTACTTTTAGTTTTAGGGATCTAATTCACACCCCAGTTGCCTTTGTAGGTTACTCCTGAAATGTTAATAGACTTGAGTTTATATAGTTCATTGTGTTATATTGTCAGATGTACCATTGTTGGCAAACTTGCGTAGTTGTAGCATCATAGAAATACTGCCCATGGAGAAAAGGCTGCTTGATGCATGACAAAAGTTCTTGTTCATGGGTCTAGTGCATGAAAGTTACATATTTAGATTTCTAAATTTATAAATCAAATTGACATTGTTTTGGTTAATTATATAAAAATGAAGTTGTTTTGGCAATTAGAGATTAGACTTCTTGAATTATAGGATCGAAATTTTAGCCGGCTTTTCAAGTTTTAGTTTGATCAATTTAATTCTGGTTTGTTAACTTTAAATTGGGTTTGTTCGTTGTCAAGCCTATTGTGAACAATCGGTTTTCATATTAATGATCCAATTAGAATTTGGTAAATTGAGTTCTTAAAAATTTGATAGATTTGAGTGTGACCATTGATTTGTTTTATCAAGTAAACAAAAGAGGGAAAAAAGAAAAGAGGAATAATCTTTGATAATTGAATAGAATACGTTGAATGCCAAAGTTGACTCTTTATGATGATGTACCTTGAGGTACTACTATCCTTTTTGCTTAATCGAACAAAGGAAGTGTGTGCTATGTCATTTTTACTGTATGAAAGTAGTTTGTGTCTTTTTTTTTTTTTTTTTTTTTCTGGTATCTCAGTGCCTCCCGTAGGCTTGTGGGGCTTCACCTTATCCAAATACTAATTATCCACTTTCCAATCTAAATCTAAACGCCAGGAATGTACCAACTTCATGTTTGTCTGCCTCTTTCTGAAGTAGGTGGTGTTAATTGGAGTTAATTTGTAGAACAAACTGAGCATGGATTTTGCGGTCTCGCTCTACCTGTGTCTTCTTGATTGTGAAGATGGTTGAGCCAAGAGTTGTAGCTGTAGCTGCGAGGCCTAGAACTCCTGAACCAGAGTATACCCCGTTCCTTACTAGATAGCAGTGGTTGTCCAACCACCCCCTTCCATAGGACTGTCTTTTGCTCATGCTCGTGGCTGAACTTAACAAAATCAGTGCCAGCGCAAAGCTAATCCTGCAGCACAGCAACTACAGAAATGTTATCTTATATTTTAATTAACACCCACGTGCTTTTTAGTTTTTAATGCTTCATCTCTTTCCTTTCCGGTTTTAAACTAATCTTCCTACGGATTGAAATCGCAGACTTACTGAACCTTGGACGTCTCCAGCCTGTCCGTGCGCTTTTTTTCGCCGATTCATATTAAAATCATTCTAGTTGCCAACTTGTGGCCAATCACTAGGACCTACCAAGCTTTGTCGCTTTGTCTATTCGGATGTCAGTTCAATTAATGCCATCTCAGTGGGGATGAGAAAAGTATGGAGTATGGACAGACGATTTCATCCGCTAGAAGTGAGAAATTGAATGAGAAAAGTCAAAATGCTCTATCTAAAAGACGATTTCATCCGCTATATCTGAGAAATTGAATGAGAAAAGTCAAAATGCTCTATCTAAGTCAGTTTACACCTCTGAAAATGAGATTTCACACTTCTGAGTTCTGTCTGGAAGTGCTTGTTTTAAATTTTTCATGATACCGAGAGCAGTATATATGAAGATAGAATATGACTGATCGCCTACCAGGACAGAACCAGAAGAGCTATGGCCATTGTTGTCCTTTTGGCCTTCCAACCATTTCTACTATCCCCTGGCAGGAATTTTCCGCAAGTTAACAAGTTTCCGACGATTTGGGCAGTAATCAAACACACCAATGCTGCAATTCCAAAGTGAGACGCATCACTTTCAGGCACATAACACAGTTTTCCATCCAACTTGACATCTTCCTTCTACAAGACAGCACCCACCCAATGTCCAATGAACAAACTAAGAAGGAAAAGGAAGAAACTTTATAGTGAAAGCACTAACCTTGGCTTTCTTGGCCTCGGCGATGATACATAAAACAAAGGAGGCAAGGCTCAGAAAGATGGCAGTCGTTATGAAGGGCAGCAAGAACCCATGTCGAGGCTTTTCCATGGTGAGGTTGGGAGGGCCGAATTATGCCCTTTTAGACCAGAAATCTTTGGCGGAGATAGGAAGAGAATATACAAAGAATTATAAGAACAGGGTTTAGAGTTTACTCAAGGAGTGCAAAGATGTGGGCAGTGGCATATATTGGTCGTCCTCTCCATCATCCTTTATTGGCAGCCTTCTCGTGTGGTTGTTGAAGCTCTCTTTCAAAGCCGTCTTTCATTGCTTTGAAGGAGAGACAACATTCTCTACCTGCCTGTAGACGGTTCTTAGAATATACATCAAGCTATTTTGATCTGTCCAATGTTTCTTCGGTTACATGGACTTGGTCAACCCCTGCATCATTAGAATTTGGAAGTGAGAGAAGCTGATAATACAAGAAAAGGTTAAGAGATTAAGTTTTCTTCTTTGTTTCCAGGAGGACTATATAAGACTAAACTGGTAATAAAATATTAACAGCTGTTTAGGGATTGAGGATTGATGATTGACAATTGATTAGGGATCATAAATCACACTATTGGGAAAGGCGCAATTGGCTCACTCCATTCGCTGAAGGTTGTAGGTGGAAAACTTGCTTACAACTGATGCTTGGGGTGTCTTGGGAGATTAAGTCAATCCTTAAGACGAACAAGGTTTGCTTACTTGACTTTTAAGGAAGATACCTAGAAATAAGGTTATTAAGATCAAACTCAGAGACAACTGTAAATTTGTATATTGACTTTAATGCAAATGGAAAGAAATCTGAGGCAATTCGTGCAGAATTGGAGGAGAAGATTTTTCTATATAAAGAAGAAATAGAAAGAAGACAATGGGATTAATTATATTTCAATCATATTAACCAAGAGATGTTTTGCAAGAGAGATTTCTTATAATGCTATGTTTGAAGCCGTTAAACTTATTACTTCCCAAATGATTTATTAATTATCCATATTGTGGATTAAGGATTTGTGGTCCATCTAATTAGTTCTACCTGATAAGTGTGTGGAATTTTCTCTTGGAAGGTAATGAACTTTCATTCAAAAGAGTTTGTTGACAAAATCTTGGCGATATAGTCATTTCATTTGTCTTGGTATTCAGGAACGACGACGTTGACATGTGTAACAGTTTTAACCAGTTTGCAAATTAACTTGTATATAATAACCTTTGATAAAATATACTAACAATAATTTTTCTCATAAAAGTGTAAATATTTAGAATTTAAGGATCATTATAAAATTGACTTTTTTTTTATCAAGTGTAGTACCAATTGAATAATAAAGTACAAATCCCGCAAAATTCTTCAAAGAAACAAACAGGAAAAAAAAGAAGTGGAAAAATGTCGTCGTTTAGCGTATATGAATAAGCTCTTATGTTATCAAAAGAGCTCAGAAAGTCGCTTGTGCAGGCCTCCTCCCATCACAAAAATAAATAAATAAAAAAAATTCACAATTTATACACTATCATGATGTCATATTTTACAAGATAAATTTTTTTTACACCATTACACACTCATCTTCTACGTCAACAATACACCACTCCACATTTTTCCTTAACACCAAACTAAATATATCCATTCATCATTAACTTGCAACATATATAATGGCAAAACACAACACACTACTTTCAATCACATTACCAATTTCTTAACCACATAATTAAATTCATCAAATTATCTTATTTGATGAAACCGAATTCAAGCAATCCTTACTACATTTGATCTTCTTTGTTACATTGATAGAATAACTTTTGCACCAATAACCTCAGATGAGGATATATTCTCTATCTACAGAATTTTTTAAGCTGTAAAACATGGACTAACTTATTCATTTCTTCCTTACTACTTCCCTCTCCATCTCTACTATTCGATTTGCACTTAGTCACTACACTGCATATGAACTCTGGGTTGAATTAGGAAAACACTTAATGCAACAATCCACTTCCCAAAGATCTCTTCTTCGATGGAACTCTATACCTTGAAAAAAGGCTCAACACTGGCCACCAAATATCTTTCCACCATTTCCCACACTACTAATGAGTTGGTTGTCATTAGAGATAATATTTTAAATGATGATATCGTTCTTTTTACCCTAAATGGTTTACCCTCTGATTAGGAATTATTCATCACCACTATTAAGTATCACGAAACATCCATCTCCTTCGACGAGCTTCGAGCCAAATTACTCATCCACGATCAACATTTTCAATCCTACACTCATCCACAAGCAACGTTTTTAGTCCTACATTGAACAAAGCTCCTCCACTTTAACTTATGCGGCATTCATTGTCTTTTACATTAGCCACCTTACTAACGAAGGGTGTGGCGACATCTAGGGTAAAAAAAGGACACTCCTTTTGGCCCCCTATCAAACCTAATTCACCTGGACCTTATTTTATCTCTAATGTGCTCATAAAACCCTTAAATGACCTAAATGTGCAAGCAATATTTTGTGGACCTTTTTTTTTGCACTAGGCCAGTGAATTCCTTTGACCCATCCATTAATCAAACGCCATATATAGCCCATTATTTTTCATAGGCCCAAACCCAAAGACATTCCTCTTTTCCCTAATCCAATTATAACAATAAATCGCCATCCCAACGCTAAATCTCCTGGAAATATGGTCATATTGTTGTCTACTATCGTTTTCAGTATTTTGAATCTTGAAATGGTTCGATAAACCTTCCATTAATCATCAAAATCTTCTTATAGCCTTCACTGCATTGAACATTCAAAATCCTCTTGATAATTCCCTATTTACCTCAAGCATTATTATTGAATGGTTACCTGACACTGGTGCTACCACTCACATGCCCCTAAGCCATTAACTTGTGGAATCTGAAACATCGGATAATGGTCCAAATCAAATGATTTTCGATAATGGTCACACACTTTCTATCTCCTTTATTAGTAATTTTACTCTTTCTACTCCATATCATCCACTTCATCTTATTGATATTTTAGTTGTTGCTTAACTAAATACAAATTTGATTTCTATTATCAAATTTGTAAAACATAATTCTTATCTTATTAAATTTTAAACACTTTGGCTATGTTGTAAAGAATCTCATCACCAAGATACCACTCTTTACTGGTTTCATCCACAACATCTTATGAAGATTTCCTTAAATTTTAGAAATCTTGTTTCCCTCACTGTCACTCTCGCTCCATCTAATATTTGGCATTAGTGTCTTGGTCGAAGATTTCTTTGAATTTTACAAATCATGTTTCCCTCACTATCACTCCTAATCCATCTAACATTTGGCATTAGCATCTTGGTCATCTTTGTTCTGCAACACTTTCTCGGTTTTCATATCATTTTTCTTCCAAATTCATTGTAAAAAATAATTGCATAAAATTCCATTTTCATTTTCTTCTCATGTTTCCACTAATCCTTTACAACTTATTTACTACGACATTTGAGGACCCTCTTCCTTCCTCTCTATTTCTGGTTTTCATTGTTTTATCATTTTTATTGATAATTTCAGTTATTATATGTAGATATTTCCTTTAACTTACAAATTTTATGCTCTCTCTCACTTTTAGTCTTTTAAAACCATAGTTAAAAATGTTTTTCCCACCACTATTAAATTGCTTTGATGCGATGAAGCTCCTTAACTCATCAAACGTGCCTTTGCTCAATTTCTTACTTCTTATAGCATTACATATCTTTCATATCTCCTATCCTAGTACTCCCTAACAAAATGGCCTTATTGAAGGAAAAAATTCGTCATATTACTAACATTGATCTTACTTTCTTTATTTATACCTCTCTTCCTAAAACCTTTTAGTATGATTCCTTTTCTGTTGTTGTTTATTTTATAAATCTTTTACGTATCCTTATTCTTAACTATAAGTCCCCTCAAGTGTTTTATGTTAGATATACCTTTTGATTTTATTTTATAGTTCTTTAAGTACAAGGATTAGATCTATCAAATATAATCAGAAACCAACAAGAGATGGTAAATTTTATTAACATGAATTAGTGTCATATGTAAGATTCAAAAATAACCTTTTTACTAGGTAGGGGTAAGATTGGATACCACTGAACTTTTCTAGACTCTTCATTTTAATATGAATTTTACTAGGTTATTGTTATTGTTATTGTTGTTGTTGTTGTGTCGTAGGTAAGCATCAGAACATGAAAGTCATCTTTATTAATTTTTATTTTATTTTACAACAATGAATGTCATAGATAATTTGGCCTTAAAAAACTTAAACACCCACAGATCATCCCCCAACTCAACTTAATATCTTGGACAATCTACAATAATAAACAAGCTTGTTAGTTGAAAACAATGGAGATATGTACTTGATATATTTTTGTTTATATGTAGTGTAGTACTTATTTTGTTGACTCTTAATGTAGACATATATGCAATAAGTAATTACAAATAATAAAGAAGAATGCATACTAGCTCATAAGTATACTTACCAAAAAAGACCCATAAGTTTGTTCCTAAGCATTCTCACGCATATGAAAATGTAAACTTGCTCATATACAATCTCACACCTCTAAAAGATGCAAACTTGCTCAGAAGTAGTCTATAGTTTGTAAAGATGCAAAATTACTCCTTAAGTTTCTTGTGCTTATAAATATGCCTAACTGTTTATGCATAATCTTAAGTCTTCATAAAGACACATACTCACTCGCACTCCAGTGTCGGCCCTGGGCAGGGGCTAGCAGGGCACCTGCCCAGGGCCCATTATAAGAGGGGGCCCCATTTCAATAGCCCCCTCTAGACTTTAAGAAGTGATGTACAGTGCATTCTAAGAAGTGATGCATAGTGCTTACAACGTTAATGACTTTAACGTTAGCGAATTATTTGCAAATGAATTTAATTTAGATTTAGAAGTAAACATAAACAAATTAGTATTAAGACCAATTAAAAGTAATGCACATAGATATATCTCTTACCATAAAACAACAACAACAAATGACTTTAACGTTAATGTATAAATGACTTTAACGTTATAAGCTAAAGTTATAACAATTTTTTTTAAGGTAAAGGTAATTTTGTGATCCTCATGCTTATAAATGATCTTAAAATATTTAAGTATATTTTTACCTTCTAATTTCTTTATTTTCATCAATATATATATTTAAAATACTTCAACTCAAAAATTAGCAGCAAAAAATTTTACGATTCCGTCTTCGGAGTTCTGAGTATAATTTAAAGGTAAAGTTTATGATTTTTTAATATATTTTTACTCTTTGTTTCTATTTTTAATATTAGATATTAAATTTTGCTATTTATTTTTTTCTTGTATCACAGTTATAATATCATTTATATATCTTTGTGATATATTGTGAAGCTGTTGGAGTTTGATTGTGTCTGCATACTTCTTCCAGTTCCATACAGATGCTTTTGTTCTTTTTCTAATCCAACTGTGTTATAATTAGTTTATATTATGTTACCTAAAAAGCATTTATCTGGAAGTAAAAAAAAGGAAAAAAAAGAATACAAGTAGCACAGTTGATAATTGGGGCCTTTTTTTTAATTTCGCCCAGGGCTTATAAAACTATAGGAACGGTCCTGTCGCACTCCTATCAAGCACATACTTACTAATACATAAGGTTGCTTATAAACAATCTCACACCGTAAAAACAAAAGCATACATTCTTGTGCTCGACAAGAAAAACATATAAACTAGTGATATCATGCTTAAAATGACACAATGTGAAAAGACATTGACTTGTGCTCATGTAATCTTAAATTTGACAAGATGCAGTGTCGTAGTCTTGCTCTCGATAAGAAACATACATATTATCTTATGCTTAATAATATGTATACATAGAATCTCACAATTGAAAAGGTGCAGATGTACATACTAGCAATATTGTGGTTCAAAAATTAAAAATTGCAAATATATGATCTCAAGTTCAACAAAATATAGAACTACAAATATGTAGTATTGCACTTAATAAGAAACAAATATGTAATCTAGCATTTAATAAGAGAAAAATAGTCAGACTAGTGATCTTAAGCTCAATAAGACACAAACTAGTAATCTCATGCCCAATAAGACATATAATCACAATTTTTCAATCAATAATATGTAGAGTCATAATATTGCATTGGAGTCTCACACTCAAGCTCTTGGACTGACTGCACATTCCATTTGGAAGGAAAGAAACTTGCATAGATTTGAGATTGAGAGCAAAGCGTTGGATACACTAATCACTGAAGTTATTAAAGGAGTAAGGGAGCTAATCGTTCTCAACAACTTAGATTTAACCAACATCTCACCTTATATTCTCTAAACATCGAACACATGTATTTATTTTAATATCTGGTTGTTGGTAAACATACATATGTTGCTTTATGCATGTTATCAGTTATACCCATAATCAACCTTTTGTTCTGTAACATAATTCTTTATTAATACCATTTTTCCCTTAAAAAAAGGAAGAAGATATAGGTATATAATCTTGTGCTCAATAAAGCACATATTTGCAAAATAATAGTTTTATACTCAATAAGACACATAATTATAAATATGTCGCCTCATGTTCGACAAGAAGAAAACATTCAACCTCATGCTTGATAAGGCACAAACATGTAATCTCGTTTTTATTAGAGTCAGATTCATAGACATGTAATCTCACATTTGATAAAGAAGCATGAATATTATCTCATGGTCGATAAGATGTAGGCATATAATCCATAGCTCAATAAGATATAAACATGTAATATTATGACCAAGAAGATGTATACATATAAACTAGCAGTCTCATATCTAATAAAATACAAAAATGTAGACATGTCGTCTTGCAAGTGATAAGACATATGCTTGCATTCTCCCACTTAATAAAGCACTTGCATGTAGTCTTGCACTTTATAAGACTCAAACATGAAAACTAGTGATCTCACACTTGAAAAGATGTAGAAGTACATATATACGATCATGTGCTATAGATAAACATAGATATAGTCTCATGCTTAATAATGTGTAGACATATGGTCTTGCACTTGCCAACATGCAATCATACATATTAATGATCTCATAATTGATATAACATAGAGCCATAAATATGTTGGTTCGCTTCTTGCACTTGAAAAGACGCATACAAATATTTTTAAATTTGATAATGTAATGCAAAACACGAGTCTAGTTATGCATCTAGAATCAAACGTGAAAGTAAATAAATAAAGAAAACTCGAGAAATACCTGTTTTGTTTTCCATAACTTTAAACGAGCTTTTCAATGCCGAAATTTTCGAACTTTCTCAACAACTTACAAAAGTTGATCAACCAGATGTCATTAACGCCTTTTTGGTGACTTTCTTAATGCATAAACCTCTTAATGGATCAAAGAATTTGCTTAAGCAGAAGTAGGAGACCTTGCTCCCGATCATAGGCCTAATGCATGTTCGGTTTATACTTATTAGGCTCCATTTTTGTCGCTGAACATCAGCCCATTAAACCAGATGCTTTACTGAGCTACTTTATTTTCTCTTAATCAGATCGAATTTTATTCGCCTAACCATAAATTTATTAAAATCATGAAATTGTAATTAATTTTGGTTCAATTTTAGGAAAATTACTAACACTCTCCTCGTGGACATTAATTAATTATAGTAGATGTAACAATTATAAAATCGGTAAAAAATGGTTAACCCAAATCAATGTATAGGTCGACCAAGTTTAAAAATCATTTGAATCAAAGATAATGAAAGTCCATTATTATGTCCCATAAGGCTTTCGATATTAAAAAATATCAAATGCATGTGTCATGTGTGACATAGATCTAATACAATCACGAATGTCTAATACCTTACTAGCATAAATGAGAAAATGGAGTTCGACAAACTAAGATGATACCTATATGATCTAAAATGTATCATCTTTCCGTTTGTAGGTCTAAATTTTTCTGAACTTTATAGTAAACAACATTAGAGAATTTTGTTTTCTCTTATTAAATGCTAAACTACATTAAAAAAATCCTTATAGGATTAAATGCTTACATCCCCCTATATCATGTCAAAATCAATGGATTTATATATGTATCTATATGTGTCCTAATGACATAGGCTCAAGGTCAATCTGTATATATATGTCCAATAATCTTCAAATTGCTTAAGATCGATAAAAATATAAAGACTTTCACATGTATTATTGAAACATATAACAACATGTATGACTGTGGGCAAAATGGTGATCTTCTGTACTGATAAAACATATTGTTATAATACATGAAAACATTACAAATATACAAGGAGCAACCATTGTGATCCCTAACTAGTAATGTATAAGGACTTTAATACACCCATACTGTATACATGTTTCTCAAAAACAAGTGGGCGAAGTCCTTTAGTCAAAGGATCAACAAGCATATCCTCAATCCTCATATGCTCCACCTCAATGTCACATTTCTATATTAATTCCTTTATGGTCAAATATTTGACTTCCAAATGCCTAGACTCTGTGATGTAATTATTGTTGTTATTCAATAACACAGCAGAAAGATTGTCACAATAGAAATAAATGGGTCTAGTCACTAAATCAATCACAAACAACTTAAAAATCAAGTTCCTGAGCCAAACTGCCTGTGTAGCAGCTCTATAGCATGCCACAAAATTTGAATGTATAGTCAAGTCACTAATGTCTACTTAACACTCTTCTACAATATTGCACCATCTGTTAACATAAAGATATACCCTGATGTGGTCGATTCCTTGGTTATATCTACCCAATAATCTAACAGCAAATGCAATGTATGGTCTAGTTCACACCTGGGCATGCACCAGGCTACCAACTGCATTAGAATAAGGCACATTCTTCATAGCCTCTCTCTATATTATTCTTTGGATATTGTGCCAAAGATAATCTCTCTCCGTAGGAGTTAGATGCTGTAACAGGTTTACAATAAGTCATATTAAACATTTGTAGTACTCACTCAATATATGCTCTCTGTAAAAGGTCTAATGAGTATGGAGACTTGTCCCGATAATTCTGACCAGTGAATTTAATATAAATGCATAAAGTTTAATACTATTTGAAAAAGTTTAAAAATATAAATGCATAAAGTTTAATACTATTTGAAAAAGTTTAAAAACTAAAGAATAAAAGTTAAATATAAATGATTCTACTTAAATCCAATTATGAGACAATTTAGTTTTAAACGATATAAATATTGCATAAAAAATAAATGAGACTTTTAGTGTGCAACATAACATATTTACTATTTTAGGACAAGAAATATTCTGAATTTCTTAGTTTCAATAAAAAAATATAGGATAAGTATTGACACTTTTAATGTCATTTCTTTTTTTGCCTTAAGAATGCCTTTAATTTTTTTCATGATACAAATCCTTTCATATGATTCACAATATGACATCGAAAAATCATTTATTTTCAATGGCATTTTGTATTATATTTTAAAGATCTAACACTCTGAAATATAATGAAAAAGATGTCTCCTTAGATATAAGGACGATATAAAATTAACAAATAAAATCAATTTGTTATATCATAAGTTAAGATCCATATTACCAAAATCGAAGAACTATATATTAAATTTTATCATTTATCACTAAATTAGACGTACTCTGTCTTTGAAAACACTAACTTTTATTATGTATGATGCTAAAAATAGATTGGTTTTGAATGAACCAATATTTGTAGTGATATGTAATTTTTTGTTGTTGTTAAATTTGACTTATATTAATAAATCATTTTTTCACTTGTAAATAAATTGTATCAACAATGTTAGTTTGTCTCAGTTCTGAAAATATTGAAATATTTAAGATATCAAAAGTTAGTTATGCATTTATGTGAATGCTATGACAGTATTGACTAGGGTTAAGTCAACTGTTATACAACTAATTAAGGTCCATTAAATCACATAGCTTGGCCTTTAATAAGATCGATGGTACATTGGAGTTAAGTTATATAATAAGGCTTTATGTATATTAGTCTCAAATGATAAACTAGCTTCTCATACCACAGACATTTGCTCGGTTTGTCACGTCGAAGTTGTGGACTAACCTGAGAAATTTCTTCATAACAAATTTTCCTTGACAAATTCATTTTTTCCTTCTAAGAACTTCTAACACCGATTGCGCAGTGCAATAAGCAATTGCCTGAACTGTAACCATTGGATTCACACCTAAAGCTGTTGGAAAAACGCTTGTATCTGCCAGAAACAATCCCTCTACTTCCCATGTCTCACCCATCTGGTTTACTACAGAATCTTTAGGATCAAAGCCCATTCTACAACTCCCCATTTGATGTGCTGAACATATCTGAGATGACAAGTTTCTCAATTGTCTTGAACTCTCTTTTTTCACAAACCTCTCAAACTCATCGTAGCTTACTTTCTTCACATTCAAGCTCTTTCCTTTAGGGTGATGTGTACCAATCTCTTCAGCTCCTGCTGCTGCTAGTATACGTAAAATCCTCTCTAATCCTCTCTGCAGATTCTTCTCATCGTCGGCATTCATTTGGTAGCTTATTGAGGTTGGTGAACTCACTGTTCCTGATCCTTTATCCCTGGCCAATGCAAATATATGAGCTGTCCTGGAAATTTTTGACATTCTCCTTTTCATGTCAGAACCTGACACCCATGGCATAAGTGCTGAGAACATACCAGGATGCAATGATGGTGTCTGAATCACTGCTCCATATCCACTCCTGTCAAAGTCTGCAACAACTGTAGACATTGCTGTCATTATCCCTCCTTCATAGCTTTTCTTCCATTCCTCTGGCCATTGAGCTTCAGGGAAATAGCCCCAAGCCATTGTTACTGGATGTAGGCGTAGGTTTTTGCCAATGTTAGGATTCTTCAGGCCACTTGCCTTTAACAATGCGGGTGTGCTTATGGCACCACAAGCAACAATTGTCACCTTGGACTCAACTACACATAAGTCCTTTATCCCGTTGTATTCAAATTCAAATGCTACTCCACTTGCCATTTCCCTACGTTTACTGCTCTTTCTCTTACGTAAAATTTCTATGGCTTCACATCCCGGCAGAATTGCGCCATTCCCGGAATTCACCAAATCTACCAGCCATGTCTCTGCGGTGCCTTTCTTCCTTCCATCTTTGCAACCAAGACTGCACCAACCACAGTAGTGATCGGACTCCGCGTTTCGTGGAATAGTGTTGATAGGGTAGCCTAATTCTTGACAACCTTTCCTTAAAATCGCATTATTGAACCCTTCATCGTTGATTTCAGATTGAACCCTCATTTTCTCACAGACAACATCTAGTGCTTCCTTGTACAATTTGCTGCCATATAACTCTAACCCGTAGTGATCACTCCATTCGTTCATAACATGTTGAGGGGTCTTAATGGAAGCTGACCAATTAACCGTAGAGCCTCCACCTACTGTTGATCCCGCAAGTATTACTGCCCCCATATCATCAGTAGCTAACAAACCAGAAGACAGATACATTTGGTCCATTGCAAACCCTTCAAGAAGAGGTAGATTGTTTCTAGCAAAGTAATTGCCTTTCTCTAAGACAAGTACTTTGTAGCCAGCCTTGGCAAGAACTCCGGCGAGTACGCCGCCACCGGATCCAGAACCAATCACCACTGCATCACATTGTATAACCAATGATGGAGATGTTGAACCAGGCGCATTTCCTTTGTTGTGACGAACAGAGACTGAAAATCCAGATAGACGTAAAGTGTCAGCAACTATGTCTCTTGGAAGACTCATGTTAACAAGTCCTCTATACAAAGGTCCGAACAACTTTTCCTTGTTAGCTTCCTCTTTAATCTGCTCATTATATCTATGATTTGATCTCCCATTTAGGGAACGTTGTGACGACTTATTTTGGCTGTTGATTGGTGGTTTGAACTGTGGGTCAGGTCCAGGATAGCCTATCGCTTTCCATGTTAGGTTCTCGTTTTCGCCGTTTACCTGAAATTAAAGGTCCGAAGCTTTTGTTGATTAGTTAACTGAAAATCATCTCTTAGGGCTCTGAAAGTGATTATGGCGGGTAGGCTACATCCAATGTATGCAACTCTACTACGTACGATTTTCGTGCATTATAATAATGATATTTTAAATACTTTCCTTATTTTAAAAAATATAATTAAAATCATTAAAAATATTTCATAATATTATTAAAAAAACATCTTATTATTTTTTATTAAAACATTTTTAACATAATTAAACATTATCATCACTTTCTTATCTTAAGATACAAAGACGCACCTGTCACAGATCTTCTTATTAATAGTCGTTTTCACGTGACCCATTCTATTATAATTTTAGTGAAAATCATGTTCAGGTAACCAATAAGGTTCTATTTATTAATATTTATAAATTAAAATAAAAAGTTGTAGCTGTAGATAAAAGATCACCGCCTGCCACTAAGGGTGGAGTCAGCAGCCGAACTTGAGCTAAAAAAAAATTCAAAATTGATCTTGAAATTAATTTAAGGACAAGGAACTAAGGATCCCTTAATTAATAATAATAAATAAGATAATTTTAATTACCTGGGAGAAGTAGACTAGTACACAGAGGAGCTTCATGGTCTTGAAAAGCATTCTGAGCAGATAGATAAAGTTGAACTTCCAAAAAATCAGTATCTCTTCTCTCTTCTTCTGAGGAAGTTGAGGGAAACTCTGAAAGTATGGAAAATTCCTTGTAATACTGTTCGGCCCACACAACATTAATGTTCCAAGCCTTGTTGATAGAAGCCATAACACCAACATAATCAACCATTTCTTTGGGTGCTTCAGCCGTTCGCTCATCAGTCCTGCTAGCTGTATCCATATCATAAAGACAATTCATTCTTATGAATACCATTAAATAATAAACATGTAACTGATCATTGCTTGTACATGTTATGGAGTTTAGTATTCACTTTTAATATCAATTTTCATACTAATAAAAAATGGACATAAATCTATTATAATAATGCACAAAGTTTGGACTTGGAAAATGACTGCGTTAGCAAATTTAAAGCTTTAACATGGGTGTCGTGTAAAGCTGTACCATTAAAATTAAAGCTAAAGATAGCAAGTCTAAAATTGCAGGACTCTTAACTATTACTATTAGCTTCAGTAGTGTCTTGGCAAAAAAATACGTGAAAATTTGTTCTTGGAGTTTGGACCACCACATATATTCAATTAATAAGGTTGGGACTTGGGGTATACTTCTTTCCTTGATTCCGTTGTAACTTGGATTAAAGAAGTGCATCATATTTCCGTATGAACATGTTACTCTATAAAGGAAAAGTCACGGCATCAACTGGTTAGAAATGGGGACATGCATGAGAAGGACCTTTTTGTCGTTGGTCACCAGAAGTCATCTCCGTTATGTCTATTGTAACAGTTTATATGAATGGGACGTACGAAAACAATTGAAAGAGAAATTTAAAGATGTGTGTGCATCAGTGCCATGCAAAGTGATTAAAATATAGTATTAGATGGTGACCAGCACAGAGATAATATATTATATTATATGTATCAAATTCATGGGGTTGTGAAGAACGAAGTCCTACTCGTTCAGGAGTTCCGGCCATGGAAGCCGATGACCGGTAGAAGGTGGCGACGGAGTCGTCTACGGCAGTGTTGGCGGGGACGTCGACGGATGGTAAGAAGGCGTCACAAACAGCGGCGAGAGACTCCATTTGTGAGGGGGAGAGAGAGCTGATGTAAAAGGGTGGTTTGTGATGTACCTGATGATCATCGTATTCTCCTTCCAAAAAGAGTCTTTGAGGGTCAATGTTACCTAAATCAACCACTATATGGTCTTCACCACCACCACCATTCTTCTGCATCATAATTTGGAACCTGAAAGACACACACACACACACACCCTAATCTCAGCTAGTGGGGACTGAAGATGGTATGCATATACACAGGCGAAGGGTATTATATATATACATGCAACATGTGTGGGGTGTTAGAGTGTGAGCAGAGAAATTGTTGCATTATGATTAGGTATCTATCTATTAAATTCATTAAAGAAATGATACAGACACGTGGAGATGATGAGAAACCAAATTGGGAGAGAGGTGGGGGTTGGGGTGTTTCACCCAAACTGATCACTAACTGGACTTTTCCTAAAATTAATGTTAACTCACAACTGTACCTCTTAATGCTTTGAACAATGAATATAGCATTTGCCTTAAACGTTAGGAGATGGTCATGTTTTAAACTTTCATTAAATTCATAAAATCTCTTATTTAAAACATATTATATATAAGGATCCCACATAAGACGTGTATGTTGAATATATCTAGAAATTGAAATTTTAACCCTAGACATCTCTTCAATTACTGGAAATTAAGCTTGAGTCACGAGTCTTAACAAATACGAAAGGGCACGTACATGTACAATTTGAGTTCCAAACGAAATTATTAGTCAACTTAAAATTATGTCATTAAGCCGCCTTTCATGCATCAAATTGAATGTAAGTGGGCCAATTTGCCAACACTAGTGGGAAGAATGCTTTGCATTTCTTGCAATTAGTTTGATAGTCAGCCGTCTCTTCTTTCCTGTTTAATCGCTTAGTGTAATTGATATCCGAACGCCAGCTGAGACTTCTAACGCCGGTTGGTTTATATTTGAGTTATTAGTAAATTAATGATGATAGGAACTTATGGGCGATGGATGACGTTTTTCGGGAGATTCAACCTTGCCTTTCTCACACTCAGACTACGATAAACAAGTTTTGACCGTCACCTGTTTATCACACCAGATTAAACAAACACAACTTTTGATCGTCAACTTTCTTATTAAACTAGGATTTGGTTAGTACACTGACGTCAACGTGAAAGGTTCATCTTTCGAGTATGGAAATATGGAAGCCTTCTACGGCTATAATACTGTTAATAAAGAAATACAACTTGGCATACATAAACGAATTTGATTAAGGCTAATATTTTCATAAGTTTCAAATTAGAATAATTAATGGCCCGTTAGAGAAATTATATATGTAAGTATATTATATAAAATAGGAGGGTTGAAATATGAAAGGAGCACAAGTAGGGACCCCATAAATGTCATACCTGATTTTTAATAGTTACTACTTGGTGATAGGGAAAAAAGGGAAATTAAACTCCCCAAAGGAATTAAAATAACTGGCCAGGAAAATAATAATTAAATAAGAGAATAATAAAATTTGAAAGAAATATATGACCAAAATTGGCATACGAGTATTTGTAATTTGTGATATGAAATATAAAAATATCTTCAATTTAAATATTTAAAAGCAAAAAATAGAATGAATGATTGTTGAATATATAATCAATTAGGGTTTCTTCAAAATATGCCTTTTACGACTAAATTAATTATTTCAGTTAGATTTTTAAGAATAAAAAAAGTTAAATTATTGTAAAAAAAGATAAAATTTAAAATATAATTATTTTAACTTAATAAACTCTAATTCTTATATAAATTGTTAAAATAATGTATGATTTATTTAATAGTTTTTGAGTTGAAATGTCTTTTGATATAACAACAGAATCTTAAAGATATCCCTAATTTTTAATGAATTTATTATTTGATTTCTTAACCTAGGTCTTCTTTAAAATAAAATTACTGTATAAAAGAAAACATAAAATACATCCGCTTATAATTTAGTATATGCAAAGATGTTATGTTTCGTAATCTATCATTGCTAATCAATTTTTCGTTGAAATTCAAACCAGCCATATTTGATTTAGGAATTTATCTTGACTTGTTTGCACAATTAATGATCTCTCCTTTTCATATCTTGACTGTTTAGCCGGTCCCTTGCTACCAATATACTTATTCAAGCACCATAAAAGCTTTTGTGGAAACTCTTGCTCCATTAAAGTTTATGATATGAACACCTAGGGTTTTGATTCATCATATGGGGCCTCAAGAAAAAATGAATTCCAACCTGCAAGTGCAGCCATTCAAGTCTCAACCAATCTAAAAAAAAAAGGAATATCGATCCTCGAGCGTATTTATTGACTTTCAATCCAAACACAGGAGCTGATGAATCATTAGTGGACGAACTTAAACATATGTGCAGGTGAAGAAAAAGCCCTCTTCAAAAGGGACGTCACTTGTTGCCTTTTCTTTCTCAGTAACAAGTTAAGGATGAAGAAGAAGCATTAGGTTACTGGTGATCAATTAATTAACAGTAACATAAATTGTTGCTACTTACCTACAATAGTTTCGAAAGTCGAATCTGGATTAATCCAGTCATGAGGAAAAAGTTACACATCTTCCGAAACAAGACCAGGTAAAAGAAAAGTATAATAATTGAGAAACCATGAAACAGTAGAGTGAGGAATCAGTGTCATCGTATGATCATATCCAAGAGAGAACTGTTACAGCAAACGTAGTTGACGAGATCACGAACGAGTATAAAGAGGACCCATAATTGCTCAGGCCTTAGAATGACGTGCATTTGGTGACGGACACTTGGCTCTACTGCACGTTTTAGACATGCAAAGCACCCACACAAAAGACAAAAATGGTTAAACATTCAATACCGATACCTGTAAATGTCCGAGAACCAAGGGTGTGTCAGTTCGGTACGCAGAGTCTTTTTTTTTTTAACAAAGAAAAAAATCAATACTCCACGAAAACAAACTAATTAGCACAGTAATTTGTGGCACAAAGCTCCTTGCTTGTCTCACTAGATAAGGTCTATGATTATCATTGAAGGCTCTGGAGAGCATGAGATAAGGTCTATGACTATCATTGAAGGCTCTGGAGAATATGCATGCTGGGGCTGGCTAGAATTGTGGGAGAGGCCAGATTATCGACACACTGGTTCTCTTAAATACCGATACTTGTAAATTTCCGAGAACCAAGGGTGTGTCAATTCAGTACGTAGAGTCTTTTTTTTTTTAACAAAGGAAAAAATCAATACTCCACAAAAACAAACTAACAAGCACAGAATTCTGTGGTACAAAGCTCCTTGCTTGTCTCGATAGATAAGGTCTATGACTGTCATTGGAGGCTCCGGGAGAATATGCATGCCGGGGTTGGCTAGGACTATGAAAGAGGCCAGATTATTGACATACTAGTTCTTTTCACGATGTACATGCTGAAATTGCATCTCCCAAGTTCGTTCTATTAAACCACGGGTATCGGCCACCAAAAAATTATCCTAAGATAAAACTATATTGGAAGAGGACAAGATGTTAATTACTTCTAAGGAATTCACTTCAACGATGACTCGTCGATAACCAAGCGTCCAGGCCAAAGTAAGACCCGATTGGACTCCCTAGAGTTTTGTAGCTAGCGGCGAGCTCCTTCCAATGTGCTGTATAAAATCACTGCACCACTGACTGTGTAACATCCCGTTCCCCTACTAAGGGTTAGAACCCTAAAATTCGGTACATGTGGGCTCAAGCGAGATTAAGAAAATTGCATTTCATGCTCATGCATCAGATCGGCATACACTGCATATGTTAGTGTTTTAAAAAAAATTATATCGACTTGTGACTGATTGAGTGCCTTAGCATGCCACCTTCGCAAACACGGAGTCGGATATCACCGTCGATGTCAGGTTCAGGTCTTGCGGGAGTGGGGATGCTACAGACCGTGCCAGTCCCTAATTATACCTCTAGCAGTAACAATGTTAGACCCTTGTTTAACCGCTTCATCTGTGTTTAACTTAACCCAATCCTCTAGCGGTTTTGTCCATCCAACTAAACTACCCACGGGTAGTCCCTGTGCCTTAAACATACAGCTTTCTATGGCCCTTGCCTTGATTATCTACTCCACGTACTCCATAACGACTCTAGTACCTTCTTCCAATCAAATAAAGTCAGCTTCAAAAAGACTTTTGTTTCTCTAATGCTATAAAAACCAGCAAGCTACTCCAAAGATAATAACCCAGTCAAATCGCATCACATGTGAGTGCTTTATAAGGCTAGATTTCACCACTTGCCCCTCAACCACCTCCGAGGGGAATTTACTTCAGAAAGCTTTCACTCTCGGGTAATCCTGAATGACATGTAATATGGACTTTTCTTGTCCACAAATGTGATAACTGTTATCCATTGTGATATGACGTGTCACTCTTTGTTGACTGGTCAGTAGTTTTTCCTTGGTCATTAATCAGAGGAATGCCCTAATCCGTTGTGGCCTTGCCCATTTTCAAATTAATTCCCATAGGCTATTATTAGCATCCGTTGTACTTTCTTCGATTAAGTCATAGGCTGACGCCACTATAAACCTCCCATGATCAGTTTATCCCCATCGCATTGTATCTTTCGTCGCTATACCTTCTGCATTAGTGGGGATCTTCGCAATATCTATACAGACTGTGGAAGGGAGGTAATGTTGGAACAAATTTTACTTCCAGGTGCCAGATTCATTCGTAAAATCCGCAACTTTAGCGTAAAGAACGCTATCGGGAAGTGGAGAGGTCGCCACGTAAATTAGAGGTCCCTAATCTTTCGCCCAATTATCTAGCCAGAAGAAAATGTGTCTTCCATTACCCAGCTTCTATTTTATACCTTGACGTACAAATTGCCAAGTTGTAGAGATTCTCCGCCAAATGTTCGAAGCCCCTATCCTATCTATTGTATGAGAGATATGGTGCGGGTCTATTCGATATTTAGTCCTTAAGATCTTGACCCATAAAGCTGTGGGTTGTGTAATCAAATCCCAGCCCAACTTTGTCAATAAAGCATCATTGGAAGAACGAATATATTTAATGCCTAGGTCTCTCGCTTTTTTGGGTTGATACACTGTTTCCCAATTTACTAAATGCATTTTCCTCTGCTCACCTGTTGAAACCCATATAAAATCTCGCATAATTCGCTCCAAATCATCACAGAGTTGCCTCGGAAGTTTCATTGTTTTCACCGTGAAAATGGAGAGGGCCGATATCACATATTGAGTTAAGGTAACTCGTCCCGCTAGAGATAACACTCTTGAACTCCATCCTGCAAGTTTCTTTTGTGCGTTATCTAGGATATGTTGATATGTATGTCTCGTTGTACGCTCATGTATCTACAGAACTCCTAGATACATTCTCAGATTGTTCGTACTAATAATGAGCAGGGCTTGACTGAGCCGACGTGCAATTGCTGGGGATACGTTTTTAGAGAAGAATATATGAGTTTTATCAGTATTCACTTTCTGTCCAGATGACTTACAAATCTAGATGCCACTCACCATTTTTCCACTGATCAACAACAAAAGTTACAAATGTAAGCATGTCTTCAGAACAAGAATTAATGTAGCGCACCCTTACCATAGAGTACCCACCGGAACGCCCGTAGGTAACTCCGGTACATATCCTACGATAAGAGACCACTACTGACAACCACCACTAAACTCCTCATGGCATCACAATCATAAAGCAGTAATAAGAAATT
>JANKYE010000001.1:15769256-15781032 GCA_032467995.1 Erythroxylum dillonii | reverse complement strand
CTAATTGTTTTAAATGAAATGGTCAGTTGAATATGTACAAAAGGAACTGATCGAACAACATCGTGAAAGTGAAAGAGACAAGCGTGTATACATGATTTTATTACGTATTTTCACATAATATCAAAATTAAACTATTTCCATCCATAATTCATGTGATGGTGACCAAACAAATATGAGAAGAAAAAAAAAGTTGACATAGCTGCTAATTTTACATTAAAATTGAAGATTTTAAGTTATTGAATTATTTATTCCTATTAAATTTTTGTAAAATTACCACAAAAATTAATATCATTATTTTCATAAATAATTTTTAAAGCTTAATAAACAGGAATACAGTTTTGGTGGGAATTGAATTAATTTCCCCTCTATGTCAATGTTTCTATTTAAAGAGACTTCACATCAATTGTATAACAGTTCATTTATGATAAGGACTTTGAGAATAACAAATTCAAAGATTAAGGAGCAAAAGTAAAAGCTGACTGAGTGAAGATTTACTAATTGTCATAACATATAAGATAAGATATGACTAAGTCAATTAGTCTCAATATCCTCTTGCAAACTTGACGTAGATGATGAAGAAATGTCAAGTTTGGAACAAAGAGCATTGAACCTCTTTGAGGTGAGGGCTCTGGTGAATATATCAGTAATCACTAGAGACAATATAAGAAACTATCAGGTCACCCCTCTCCACCTTTTATGGTACAAAGTTTTAATTAATTTGAATATGCTTGGAATGCTTGTGGAACATTGGGTTATTGTCATAAAACGAGCACCCAGATTGTCACAAAATATCACAGGTAAATATCTTAAAGGGATATTAAGTTCACGAAGTAGTTGTTGCACTCAAACTAACTCCACCATGACTGAAGCTAGTTCCCTATACTCTACCTCAGTGCTGGATCGAGAAACAACATGTTGCTTCTTAGATAACCAACTAAGTAAGTTACCAACAAAATAAACACAATATCCCTATGTGAAATGATGTGCATCAGGGTCACCTTCCTAATCTACGTCAAAGAAAGCAATAAGATCAGGATTGGAATTAGGTAAAAAATGCAAGCCATAAAACAGAATTTAAATTACAGAGAATGTGCTTAATAGATTGCTTGAATTGTGGGCTTGCAAAGGTATTGTCATGCTTTATTAACAACACACGAGCTGTTAAGGCAAGTGATAGTAGTATATTGAAGGGTATATATTACACTATGATATAACACATGATCATTTATGTCTTCTCTCGAGGCAATAACTTTCAGCTGGTGAAGAAATAGGTTTTGTATTATCCTTATGGGTGCGCTTCAAAAATTCTCGAATATACTTTGATTTAGAAAGAAAAACATCAGAGGGCAAATGTTGGACTTCAACGTTAAGAAAATAATGAAGTTCACCTGGTTCTTTGATTGAGAAAGCTGCATTCATGACATGTATGAAAGCATAGATATATTCATTATCTCTTCCTGTAATCATAATATCATCGATGTAAACAAAAAGATATGTGATAGAGGAATTATGAACATGAACAAATAAAAAGGAGTCAAAATGGTAACTTCGAAAACCATACTATAGGAGGAGATCTTTAAGCTTGGTAAACCACGCTTGAGCACTTGCTTGATGCTATACAAGGCCTTATTAAGTTGATATATATGGTTAGGAAATAGATGGTCCGTAAAGCCTTTTGATTGTTCCAAAAAAACTGTTTCAAAGAGATCCCCATTTAAAAATTTGTTGATAACTTCAAGTTGCTTAAGAGATCAACCATAAGTAAAAGCAATACAAGAACTAAGTGTTGGATTAATGGAGGTTGACAAATTAAATCCTTCTATGTTTTGATAATAATAAAACTTAAAGAATTGGTTAGGAATTAATTTTAGGTATTTGGATTGAAATTCCAATAAAGGATTTGTGCAAATCAAGATTGAAATATTGAGTATCATACTTCAACGTGCAAGTGATAAACAACGTGCAGATCGTGTATGAAAAATTCAAATCAGCATCTCAACAAACATAGATTGAAGATTATATGAGATATGTACGTTGGAGCTAAGTAATAGTCGACTATCAAGTTGCAAGTCGACTGTTGACAATCAGATCTGTAAGTTGGAGTCAGTACTAGTTGACCATCATGTTGCAAGTCGACTAATAATAATTAGATCTGTCAGTTGGAGTTGAGACAAGTCGACCAGCACGTTGCAAGTTGACTATTGACAACATACCTATCAGTTGGTTGAATGGACTAGTCGACTATCAGCCTATTAGTCGACTATTTGAAGAGCGGAGAAGAAAAGTTTATGAAAAACGTGAGTACTAGTCGACTGATTCCTTGAAGACAAGTTGACTATAATGTACTAGTCGACTATTACACACTGTCGACTATCAGTTGCAGCTGAACATAATCTGATTGAGTCAATTGATTATAAACGGAACAAAAATCATTCTACAACAACTAAGCACATTCTACAATGGCTAGGAGAGTTCTACAACGTCTACAAACATCTTGAAGCCTACAAATAAAGGATAGAACTTCAAAAGAACAATTACGCAAGTTCAAAGTGAAGCATACTTACCAAAGATCAAAATTTGCTCTTAGCATATTCAATTGTATTCAGCTGTACTGACCTTTACTTCAATTTATATCATTGTTAATTGTGAGTTGAGTGATTAAAGGAGAATCACTTGTGAGGTAGGATTTGTGCCAAAAAACAGATCGATTGTAAGGTGTAGCTTGAGTCGGAAGTCAATTTAGGTTAGAAGAGTTCACACTGAATTAAAAAGTGTGTAGTAAAGAGTTTTACGAAAATCCTAAGTGGGAGCTTAGGTAGATGACGTAGGTCTTAAGCATCGAACCTATATAAACATCGTGTTTACCTCTCTTCTCTACTCATTTACTTTTCAATTGGTTTGTTTGTTTTGTGTGTTGTAACTTTTTGTTTTATCGCACTTCGCAAAAAGTTTTAAAGATCTATTTAACCCCCTTCTAGATCGTTTTCAATTGGTATCACAGCAGAAAAATCTAGGGATGGCGCTGAGTTTGACATACAACAACATAGTAGAAGAAGGTAATAAAAATAATCGCCCTCCTCTTATTAATGGTACTAACTATTCTTTTTGGAAAAATCCTATAAAATACCATATCATAAGCGAGGGAGTGGAGTATTGGAAGATCATAATCTTCGGTCCACATGTTCCATTAAATGAAAATGGTGAGGTAAAGACGGAGCTGGAATATGATGACAATGATTGAAAGCAAGCCTACATCAACGCAAAAGCCATGAAGTTGATATATTGCGCTCTCACCGTTGAGGAGAGAAATCGAGTGAACTTATGCACTAGCGCTCAAGAAATGTGGGAGAGACTACACATCACTAACGAAGGAACCAACCAAGTTCGAGAAACAATGATCAACATGCTTCTATATGACTATGAAATGTATGTCATGAAGGAAGGTGAGTCTATTTCCACTATGCTTGATCGTTTTGCATAAATTATCAATGGTTTAGGCAACCTTGGAAAGCATATGACGGATAGTGAGAAGGTGAAAAAGATCCTTCGTTCATTGCCAAAAGAATGAGACTCACAAGTAACTGCCATTATGAAGTCTAAAGATCTCAATCGATTGGAATTCAATGCCTTGGTGGGATCACTCAAAAACTATTAGATCATTCTCAAATTAAGAGGAGGTAGAGATAAGTCAAAAAAATCAATTGCTTTAAAGGCTAATGTTTCTTCTCTTGATGAAAGTAATGAAGAATTAGATGAAGAGGAAGAAGATGAAGAACTAGCACTTTATTCTAGAAACTTGAGAAAATTCAAAGGACTACTCAAGAATAGAAAGAGGAAATTATGTGGTGGAAGAAATGAAGAAAGAAAGAAGTACACCATGGAAAGAAGGACCAAAAGCTATGAAGAAAAGAAGAGCAATAAGAGTGTTGGGAATGTGAAAAAAGAGGACATCATGCTAGAGAGTGCAAAAGTTCTTCCTCTTCTTCAAATCTAAAAAAAAAATGACAAGTATGATAAAAGGAAGAAGAAAGCTAGTCATGTAGCCACTTGAAGTGATGATGTGAAAGCTTACCTAAGCAATGATGAGAACAACTTGACTCTTATGGCAAAGAGTTCCTTGTCAAGTGATGATGAGGATGAGGTAATGATCATTGATCAAGATCTTAGAGATTCATTTACTGCTTTACAAATTGATTTTGAAGAAGCTATTAAAATCAATAAGAATTGAGAAGGAAAATAAGAGATCTTGTGGCTGAAAATAATGATTTGCATGAAACTATTGATGACTTAGAATGCATTAAGAAAGATCATTCTACAAGCTTTGCTGAAAAAGAAAATCTCATTAGTGAACTTGATAGATTTAGAAAAGAGTTTTCATATGTGGTTGGAAAATTTTGTTGATGAAAATGAAAAATTTGAAAAAATGTTGTCTTTATAAAGATATTCCATTTCTAAACATGGTTTAGGATATGACCCCTTTGATAAAGGTTGTTCCTTGATTTCTAAATTTACTAAAGATGGAAAAGTTGCTAAATGTGCTAGATGTTTAAAAGATGGTCACATAGAAATTGAATGTAGAAGTATTAGGAAATGTATTAATGTGAAGAAAATTTAGGTGGCAAAAGGTACAATACTTCCTAATATGGTTCATATGACTAACAAAAATGGACCCAAAATGGCTTGGGTACCAATGAGAAGAAAGAAAGTTTCTGTTGTAGATACAAGCAAGGAATGAAAATCCACCAAGCACATGGTACATTGATAGTAGATGTTCAAGGCATATGAGAGGAGACAAGAACTTATTTGCAGAAATCATATCAAAGAACCAAGGATATGTCACATTTAGAGACAACAACAAATATAAAGTCATTGGTGTTGGTAAAGTAGGTAAGGAACCTTTGCCTACCATTGGCAATGTTTTACTTGTTGATGGTTTGCATTTGCTAAGTGTCTCTCAATTATGTGATGTGAATTTTAATGTGACATTTGAATAATCTCATTGTATGGTTAAGAAAGACGAAAATGTTGCTTTTATTAGTTTGAGACATGGAAATACATATATTGTTGATTTGCATGATGATAGCTCTTTTAATAAAAAGTGTTTGGTAACATTAAAAGAAAATGCATTTTTATGGCATAGAAAGTTAGGACATGCTCCATTGCCTTTAATTTCTAAATTTTCTAAAAATGACATTATGAGAAGTTTGCTTAAGATAAAATTTGTTAAGGACCACTTGTGTGAATCTTGCTTGAAAGGCAAACATGTTAGAGAATCTTTCAAACTAAAGAAAGAAATATGTACATATAGAATACTTGCACTTGTTCATATGGATTTAATTGGACCATCTAGGCATGCTAGTCTAAGTGGTAAATTATATGTTCTTGTTATTGTTGATGATTTTTCTAGATTCACTTGGGTGAGATTTCTTGCAAATAAAAGTGATGCTTTTTAACAAGTTTATTAAGTGATGTAGGTTGGTTCAAAATGAAAAGAACTTGACAATTGTTGCTATAAGAACCGACCATGGAGGAGAGTTCAATTGTGAACCATTCGAAAGACTTTATGAAAAATATGGAATGAAGCACAATTTCTCAACACCAATAACTCCACAACAAAATGGTGTAGTAGAAAGGAAGAATCATTCACTTGAAGAAATGAGTAGAATAATGTTGAACGAATACAATCTTCCTAAATCTTTTTGGGCGGAGGCAATCAATACCGCTTGCTATGTCATCAATAGAGTGCATCTAAGAAGAGACAAAAGCAAGACACCATACGAGTTATGGAAAGGTAAGAAATCCAATATTTCATATTTTCATCCTTTTGGTTGTAAAGTATTTATTCATAATAATGGAAAGAACAATTTAGGAAAATTTGATTCAAAATCTAATATTGGTGTGTTTCTTGGTTATTTACTAACTAGTAAGGCATTTAAAGTCCATAATAATAGAACTAAGAGTGTTGAAGAAAGTATTCATGTCAAATTCGATGATATGATTTCACCCCCGAGAAAATTTTATTTTGATGATGATGCAGGAAATTTAGGAAATAGAGTCGAAGAAGTAGAATCCAAGATTGAAGAAGAAAAGTTGGATGAAGAAGATCATGTACCTAGCATTACAACATGGGCAAAAGCAAAGAATCATCCTATAAAGCAAGTAATTGGCAACTTGAGTGATGGTTTAAGAATAAGGAGGAAGACATATGAACACATGAGCAATTTAGCCTTCATCTCACTAGTGGAACCCAAGAACATAAAAGAGGCTCTTAAAGATGAAAATTGGTTGTTGGCTATGCAAGAAAAACTTAATCAATTCAAAAGGAATAATGTATGGGATTTGGTAGCTCCACCAAAGGACAAAACCATCATTGGAGTCAAGTGTGTAAATAAGATAAAGTTTGATGAAAATGGTGATGCAATCAAGAATAAATCAAGGTTAGTAGCTTAAGGATTTTATCAAGAAGAAGGTCTTGATTATAATGAAACATTTGCACCAGTGGCTCGATTGGAAGCAATCAGATTTTTATGTGCCTTTGCTTCTCATAAGAAGATCAAATTAAATCAAATGGACGTCAAAAGTGCTTTTCTCAATGGCTACATTCGAGAGGAAGTCTATGTTAAACAACTACCAGGTTTTGAAGATTATGAACATCCAAATTATGTCTACAAGCTCAAGAAGGCACTATATGGATTAAAGCAAGCACCTAAGGCATGGTATGAAAGGTTAAGTACTTTTCTAACCCAAAATGGTTATATTCGTGGTAAGGTTGATAATACTTTGTTCATAAAACATGTTGATCAAGATATGTTAGTTTGTCAAATTTATATTGATGATATTGTTTTTGGTGCTACTAATGAATCTTTGTGCAAATAATTTAGTGACTTAATGCAAAGTGAATTTGAAATGAGCATGATGAGAGAACTCAAGTTCTTTCTTGGGTTGCAAATCAAGCAATTCAAAGATGACATCTTCATTCACCAATCCAAGTATACAAAAGAGCTTTTAAAAAAGTTCAATATGGAAGGATGCAAAGATGCAACAACACTTATGGCATCAAATCTGGTTCTGGAAAAATTTGAACATGAAGAAGATGTTGATCAAAAGATTTATAGAGGTATGATAAACTCTCTTTTATATTTAACCGCATTTAGACCAGATATTATGTTTGCTACATGTCTTTGTGCTAGATTTCAATCTAGAACTAAAATTTCTCATTTAAGTGCTTACAAAAGTATTTTTAGATATCTTAGCAAAACTATTAATCATGGTTTATGGTATCCTAGTTGTGAGTCTTTTGACTTGTATGCTTATAGTGATGCTGATTATGGAGGTTATAGGATAGATAAAAAAAGCACTAGTGGCCTATGTCATTTCTTAGGTTCATCTTTGATTTCATGGGCTAGTAAAAAACAAGTTAGTGTAGCTATTTTTACTGCTGAATCTGAATATATAGCAGCTGGAAGTGCATGTGCCCAAGTTCTTTGGCTTAAGCATCAATTACTTGATTATGGTATTGTTGTTAAAAATATTCCAATCTATTGTGATAATACCAGTGCAATTTGTTTGAGTAAAAATCCAATTTTGCATAGTAGAACAAAACATATTGAGATTAGACATCATTTCATACGTGATCATTGTTTGAAAAGTGATATTTATTTGAAACATGTCTCTTCAAGTGATCAATTGGCAGATATATTTACTAAACCTTTTAAGGAAGAAGTGTTTATGAATATTAAATTAAAACTAGATATGTGTGATTTGAATTCCATTGGATGATTGAAATTATTTGCATACACTTTCACAGCAAAATGGTCAAATTATTAGGCAAATATGAAATTCCATCGGAGAATGTATCAACATGATCTATACTTAGTTTATAAAGTGATTCTTCTGGGTTTTAGAAATATTCTAGTCGACTAATTGGAGTCTAAGTCGACTGATGTTGTGGTATTAGTCGAGTAATGTCTGATTGGTTTATTGACTATTGCATCAAGGGATAAATTGATTAAGTGTTTCTAGTCGATTATTATAGTCTTAATCTACTAATAGTCTTCGACCAGTAGACTATTGTCATGTCAATTGACCACAATACCTGATTGTCTCATAAATCCTTTTTATATTAGTCGACTAATGTAGTACCAGTCGAATATAGGTCAGCACGGGTCCTTTAAAAACCCAATCTTTCCCAAATTCTTCGAAAAGTTATAGTCTTCAACTTTCAAAATCTTCTCTTCCTAGTCGACTAATCTCTTCCAATCTCTTCAAATCAAAACTTCCCATCTTCAATCCTATTCCAAAAACTCAAAACCCACTCATCAATTCAACAAATCATCTATTTCTTTCTTTGAAATCTCTTTATCAACTTCCCAAACCCTAACCTACGTCAATCCTCTGTTTCTGTTAAAATCTCTCAAAGTTCTTCAACATGGGCCTAAGGAAAGCTACTGGCAGAGGAAAGCAAGGAGGAACCACACCACAATGACCATGTGTTCGAGGGTCTTCTTCAAGGGGCGGAGTTGAAAGAGAGAATGAGGTGGTTGAGCCGCGGTTTATCTCTAGGGAGGCTCAAAATCTTTACTACAAGATATTGAAAATTGAAGTTCTAATTCTTTCTATGAGATTTGATTGGGTTGAGCTTGACCCAATCAACAAGCCTTGGATTGAGAGACTTTCTAGGTTTTAAGGATGATATAGATGAGGATTTGGTTAGAGAATTTTATGCTAATCTAGTTTTTACTAGAAGCAATGTTGATAGTGGAGTGCATTTGAAGTCGAGTATTCAAGGGAAAGATATTTTTATTTGTGAAGAAAATTTGTGTATTTAGTTTAAGTTGCCTAAAGGAGGAGTTAGGCCTAGAGCATCATTATTAAATTCAAATATTTTGAGGCATGAAGATGGTGATACGGATGAGGAGGCAGAAGAAAATTTTGGTTATAATGAAGAGAAAGGTGATGAATTGCTTGCTAGAATGTGTATTGATCATTCCACACCTTATGAGGCAATGAATTTGCCATTGAATTATTGGTTGTTACATTATGCTATAAATCGAGTTATCTATCCCAAGAAAGCCAGTAACAATCATATTACATTATTGGATAAGGAAATTCTTTAGCATTTGGAAGAAGGGATGAAAATTAACTTTCCGAATTTAATTATTCAAATGACGAGGAAGAAGGCAAATTTGTTGAGAGGAGAGCTTAGAGGAAAAACAGTCAAGAATAAAGGAATGCCTTATGAAGCTTCGATTACTTACATTTCAAAATTGCAAAGGTGTAATTTAAGTTCCTATGATCATTATCCGTATCCCCAAAGTTGGCGGTTTATACCTTATAACATAAGGAGTATGAAGTTGGTGAAAACAATTGAAAAGGGTTGGGTGTATGCCTATCATGTGGAGAAGCTTGGGTTAACGTTGGAAAGTGAACAACAAGCGCCTAAATGACAACGATCAAAAAGAGCCAGTGAACGGCCTAGTAGTTCAAGACCAAGCAATGTGCGACGAAGTGAAGTATCTCAAGAAGACCTTCAAGAAATTAGAGATCAAATTGAAGAAGTTAATGTGCATTTGGATCTTCAACAAGGGATGCTCATTTGCTTGGAGAAAGAAGATTTTTTATAAATTAGGTTGTAGGCATGATGACACTTCTCCTTCTTGATGGTTATTGTATTTGTTCTAGACCTACGTTTCGTTTTATTTACATCTGATTGTTTGTGACATTCATTTTGTGTTGGTTTGATACTTGATACTCTATGTGAATGTGTTATATTTTTATCATGAGTTTTCTATTGTTTTGATTATGACAAAAAGGGGGAGACACATTATTCAAAATTGTTATGTGACCTTGTTAACAAAATGTCATGTGTTAACAAATTTTCTAATTAAAATTATAGAGATTGCAATTTTATTGGATTTATTGAGTTCATTGATTTATTGATTAAGGGGAGACAATCTAACCAAAAAGACAAGGCATAAAAACCTTGATCAATTTTTCTTTGTTTTCATTTCTTAAAAATTTTTTAAATGTTTTGTCATTATCAAAAGGGGGGAGATTGTTGGACCAATGGAGGTTGACAAATTAAATCCTTCTATGTTTTGATAATAATAAAACTTAAAGAATTGGTTAAGAAATAATTTCAGGTATTTGGATTCAAATTAAAATAAATGATTTGTGCAAATCAAGATTGAAATATTGAGTATCATACTTCAACGTGCAAGAGATAAACAACGTGCAGATCATGTATGAAGAATTCAAATTAGCATCTCAGCAAACATAGATTAAAGATTATGTGAGATATGTACGTTGGAGCTAAGTACTGGTCGACTATCAAGTTGCAAGTCGACTATTGACAAACAGATCTGTAAGTTAGAGTCAGTACTAGTCGACCATTATGTTGCAAGCCGACTAATAATAATCAGATCTGTCAGTTGGAGTTGAGACAAGTCGACTGACACGTTGTAAGTCGACCAACACGTTGCAAGTCGACTATTGGCAACAGACCTATCAGTTGGTTGAATGGACTAATCGACTATCAACTTATTAGTCGACTATTCAAAGAGCGGAGCAGAAAAGTTTATGAAAAAGTGAGCACTAGTCGACTGATTCCTTGAAGACAAGTTGACTATAATGTACTAGTCGACTATTTCACACTGACTAGTTGACTATCAGTTGTAGCTGAACATAATATGAATGAGTAAATTGATTACAAACGGAACAAAAATCATTCTGCAACGGCTAGGAGCATTCTATAACGGCTAGGAGAGTTCTACAATGTCTACAAACATCTTGAAGCCTATAAATAAAGGATAGAACTTCAAAAGAACAATTACACAAGTCCAAAGTGAAGCATACATACCAAAGATCAAAACTTTCTCTTAGCATATTCAATTGTATTAAGTTGTATTGAGCTTTACTTCAATTTCTATCATTGTTAATTGTGAGTTGAGTGATTAAAGGAGAATCACTTGTGAGGTAGGATTTGTGTCGTAGCTTGAGCCGGAAGTCAAGTTGAGTTGGAAGAGTTTACATTGAATTAAAAAGTGTGTAGTAAAGAGTTTTACGAAAATCCTAAGTAGGAGCTTAGGTAGAGGACGTAAGTCTTAAGCACCGAACCTCTATAAACATCGTGTTTACCTTTCTTCTCTACTCTTTTACTTTTCAATTGGTTTGTTTGTTTTGTGTGTTTTAACTATTTGTTTTGTAGCACTTCGCGAAAAGTTTAAAGATCTATTCAACCCCCTTCTAGATTGTTTTCACTAAGAAATTAAATTGTAGTTGGTTCCACAACTAGATTAAAAGTTTTAAAGAAATCAACACGAGCTTCTTGGTTAAATTCTTGAACCATATAACAAGTTTTATACCATTCATTTAAACCATTAGATCGTGTCTTAATATGGCAGACTCATTTTTCTCTAATAACATTAGCATTGGTCGGCCTCAAAACCAAGTCTCAAGTTCTTTTTTTTTTATAAGAGCATGACACTCTGCTTTTATAACAAAACGTCATTGAGGAAGCTTAGAGGCTTTAGTAAAACTGTTGGACCCCGTTTTCGAAATCCAACTACTTATACAGATTCCCTCATACGTACATATGATTCCTTATAAACTCTTCTGCTTTGATACTATCTATGTTGGGACCCGATCTGGGAACCGAATCCCAACCGAAAAATGAAAAACTCGAAAAGCAAACAGAATCAAAACAAAGTGCGGAAAGTTCGCGAATTGGAAAACACATCGAAGCGAAGCGGAAAACGAGTGTCCGACATCCGGTAAC
>JANKYE010000001.1:15682507-15695041 GCA_032467995.1 Erythroxylum dillonii | reverse complement strand
CGCGGGACCCGCATAAATGAATGGTTGAGATTCACTGGACACAATAAGACACCATAAAACTGGACAGAGGATCTGAATCCGAGAAAATGTGTCCACTTACGTCGTGTTCAACTAATTTTGAATTACTATTCAACGCTTTCCTTTAAGCAAAAGGGTCATTTTTAACCCAAGTTTTTTACCAATCGGTAAGTTTGATCCTAATGTTCTAAAGTGAACAATTATAATCTTAACATTCAAAAAAAGTTAAAGTTTAACTCCACCTTAACAGAAAATTCAAACCATTCTATTGGCACTTAATAAATATTATTTTATTTAAAAGAATGGGCCCCCCTTTGCCACGTCAACAATGACGTGGCAAGTAGGACCCATATTATAATTAAATTAAAGAAATTTTTATTTTAATATTAACTATAGGACTCACCATTTATATTAAATGTTAAACAAACCTTAACTAGAGAGATTAGATTACTGATTATTTTCTTGACCCTAACAAAATTTAATCATGTCATTAGTTGAATAAAATAATTACTATTAACTTAACGAAGATTAGTTAACACAAATTTAATAATTAATGAAACACATGAATACGACAGTGCTTTGGAACCATCTCATTGTTTCTTTAACCAACTTATGATAATTAGCCATCGTTCTCCATCATTATTGGTCATTGGCGATGAAATTGGTCAACGAAAGCACCATTCACGCAACATAATGGTCAGTAATCTTGCAAAGAAGTCGTGAGCATCGAAGTGTGTTGAGTTAACCGAGGTATGCTAGATTTGACTATGTTGTCTATTAGGCATTTTTGTGTGTTTAGGATACTTCCTTTTTGTGGGCTGCACATGCGGTCATTGTTGGTATGTGTTAGATAATGGTTATTGCCGTTAGTTTATTTTTGGGTGTGGTCCCGAATGTTTGGTTGATTGCTTTTTGGCCCCTAATTTGGGCCCGTAATGTTTATTGTTGTGTTTTGGATGTTTTGCGGTCAACACATGCTCCTTCTCCTAGACAAGGATCCAAAACAATTAATTAACTAGCTTTTGTAACTAACAATCTATAACTTATGGAGAAAGAGCACTAAACATATATGCTACACCTGATACTAACTAGGAAACTAAAACTATAAGAAGGAGGCATATCATAAAACTCTAAAAAACATTATTGCCTTTTTTCTTAGGTAAAACCAAGTAGGAGTACCAACAAACATTCAAGTTGTTCTAAACAGAGATAATAAGTTGTACCTTAATAGTAAATTAAACACAATTATCACTCTAATGTTCATTTCTCTTCTGCATCATACATTGTAAGAGATCTTCTTAATAATAGAAGTTTTAATAAGTCTAAAGAGATGAATTTTCAGTACTTATTGAAACCATAAGGTGGCTTTTATCTTTGTTGATAGTCAAACTTGAGAGTTTGTAAAAGGATTTAAGAGAGTTGATCAGACAAGAAACTAAGTTAGGGTCAATTCCATAAGAATCATGTCATCAGCAAAGGAAAGACTAAAAATTCCCAATTGTTAAACCTGCTATAAAACATAAAGTTGTCCCCTTTCCTTATATTATGATTAATTAGCCTTGTAAGAACTTCAATGCAAAAATTGAAAGAAAAGGAAAGAGATCACCTTATATGATTCCTTTAGCTTTTTTTTAATCAATTGTATAAACTTACTATTAATGAGAATTCTATCAGTAGGAGTAGTGATGCATTGCTCAATTTAATAAATGAATAGAGGGATCTAAAATCATATAGATATTGCAACATGAATTGCCAATCAAATAAGTAACATGTTTTATGGAAATCAATCTTCACATAATAGTTTCTAATAGAATTATTTTTATGATAATCCTTGAAAAACTCTTAGAATTGCCATTCAAATAAGTTACATGCTTTATAGTTCTCTCATGTTAAGATTCCTTTTAACTTTTAAGGCAAATATAGTACTATTGAAATCTACAATGATTAACTACGGTGCATCAATGGAGTTATGAACTATTTATGATAATGAACATGCTATTTTTTTTAAAATCAATGCATTGCTTTTTTCATTTAAACTTATATGTATGCTTATGTTTATAGGTTTTAATGGATGGAAATATAAGGCTTTTTTATGGTGGAGATTTTTTGTTGGAGCCTGAATTTACATATAGTGGTGGGGATATTGCTACATTTAACAAAGTTGATGTTGACTTTGTTAGTAATAGACAAATAAATGAGAGAAGAATAGAGTTAGGGTATGATAAAATTGATAAGACATATTATAGAGAACCTGGTTTAAACTTTAAGGACTCATTGAAAGTGATTGACTCAAATGAAAGTTGTCTTAGGCTAGCAAACCTAATGCAAATACATGGGATTGCTAATATATACGTAAGTCATCATATAGACACACCTATTCATGCTATTGATGATGATGATGATGATGAGAATATGGAAGGGTAGGGTACAAAACGGATGAGAATGTCGAGGAAGAAGGTGCACAAATAGAAGAGAATTTGGAGGAGAAGGTGCATAAATGGATGAGCATGTGGAGGGAGAAGATGTGCAAAATTGTTAGCTCAAGGATTATGATTAACTATTTTGATGATAACTGTATAATATTTGGTGCTACTAATCTATCCTTTAATGAAGATTTCTTAGCATTAATGCAAGGGAAGTTTGAAATGAGCATGATGGGAGAATTATCATTCTTTCTGGGATTGCAAATCAGACAAATAGAAAAAGGAATCTTCATTAGCCAAGATAAATACACAAAGGTACACATCACGAAATATCATTTTGAGAATGTCAAACTGATGGGTACTCCAATGTACACTAGAACTAAACTTGATAAAGACTAAGAAGGCAAAGCTACGGATGTGATAAAGTATAAATGAATGATTAGATCAATACTATATCTTATAAGCTAAAGACCAGACTATAACATCCTATTATCCTGTGTTAGGGGTTAGAAACCTAGAATAGTATACATGAGAGTTTATTGAGAAGTTAGAAAGTGCATTTCATGCTCATGCATAATATGACATACACACACACACGTGAATATTGATTTTTGCACATTAAAATGATTGCACATGCATTCATTGACATTTTCCAAGTATAATTGAGTTATATATGAGATTATATGTAGCACCCCACTCTCGCAACACATGTACCCGGCATCCTGAGTGATGTCGGAGTGTGTACTCCGCAAGGGTGGCATGCTAGAACAGTTAAACTCTCGAAACTCAGTACAATTTTTTTTAAAAAAATCACACGCATACGTGGAAATCAATATTCAAATTCGGGCCCATAATTTTATTTCATAAATATCGAAAACACAATTATTATTACATTTTGATCAATCTCATTTGCAACACATTTCCATTTTCAAAAGTTATTACATACAAAATTATTCAAATATACATTATACAGAAATTACAGAATATACAATTTGATACAAAAATAAGAAAAAAAATGCAGATGCGAATTAATCTCGACCTCTATCTCTTACTTGAATGCAGTGGTTGTACTCTCGTTAGCCTAACGAGGTAACTTTTCAGAGCCTAAAAAATATTGCAAATTTTGGGTGAATTTTTGCAAACTCAGTGAGTGGCCATCTTCGATGGCTCACTCAATCACATGATACATCATATCATATTTTCACATAATTTACATCACTCTATTTAACATATAGCATCACATTCAAAGCAGTCAAATCGATCATTTCAATCATGTAAAAATACACATATCACTTATAATGCAATGCACATGAGACTCACTTTTATTTATTACTTTGTTGTGACAGAGTGCCTATTTACTAGCTCATATCTCTTAGTGGATACCGAGCTGTATCAGATAACGTCCCATATCCCTTAGTGGATACTGGGTACATTTACAACTAAGCCCGAGGCTCTTTTTCACTTTCTGAGCTTTAAGCTCTTTTTTTATGGTGACTCTGATCACAACTGTCTTTATCTTTCATGCATTCATGAAATATAATGCATCACATTCTCATATTTTCAATCAATCACATGATTTCGGATTCACAATCACTGTCATATTCATCATCGAGCCTTGGTTCTTTCATATTCACATACAAGGAGCACTTCAATGTTCTCACATTTAACAAGCTCCTCGGACATTCAATGTTTGGAATCAACACTTTCACATCAATCATATTCGCATTGCATAATAATCATATCCGTAGTCATTAATGCAGAAATTGAAATCAGAACAAACAAAAAAATGAGACCATCTAGGTCGACTCATAGTTTGCTCCCGAAGCAAATGCCTCAAAGTTTCGACAATGTTTGGATGTTAACGTTCCAATTGCTCCTCTATATCAAGCAATATACACATATCACACATTTGTACAATTATAAGTGTTTGTTAATGCACATGTATGTATATGAAATATGCACAATGCATGTTCATGACAATCCTAGATATGTTTCCATTATTCTCGTCACAAAATCAATCCAATATCAAAAATCATTTAAGTATCATTTGTATGTAGGGTTTGTAGCTCAAATAAACACTCTGAATCTAATTTTATAACCCAATGAATAATTTCACATTTTCCCAAAAATTGACTTTCGGTTCTACTGTTCTTGATTATTTAGACAATGCCAATGAAATAATTTGGCAATACTTTCTTCTAGAAAATTGTTCTCCTATCTCTTAAGTTTCTAATGATATCAAGATCATTAAATTGGGTTCAGTAATCTGAAAGTCATACCCCAAACATTTTCGAGTTGTTCTTATATTGGAACAGTGCCCTATACTCAACTTCCATCCAGAAATTGAAATTCTTAGAGATTGAATTAAAATTTGATTTATTTAGATAATTTGTAGACCTATGTCTCTAGTTTACTCCAAATAAAAAATCATCTCATTTAGATAACTACAGATTTAGATATTGTCAAAATACCAAAGAATGTTTAAGTTGTGCAGGAAAGTTGGCCGCGGTGAACTTTTCCCGAGAGGAAATCTTGCAAGTTGACTGCGGTGAACCAAGAAGTTGGCCGCGGCGAACTTTCATAGAAGCACAATCTAATACTCATCTTCCAATTTTCCAGATTCTAACTATTTACTTACTACATTCATTACCTTATTCTAATTCAATTTCTCCTCATTTTCCCATCATTCTAACTCCATTTCAACTCAATATCATCCATAAACAAATTATAGTCTATGATTGATCATGAACACTAATAACAGAACATACATATATATACATATTCATCATCAACTTACTATACATATTCAACTTCATTTTCACTTTCATTTTACTTCTAACTATCATCAAATCATGTTTCATTCATCAAATCAAGAAGAGTGATGCTTATACTTACTTGTTTAGCTTCAATGTCTTCAAACTCTTCAAGACCTCCCTTAACCTTAGCTTTCTTCTCTCACACGTGCATCATCATTAAAGGGTGGTAGGGTTAGGTCTTTAGTAAGAAATGAAGAAAATAACATGACTAGTGATGGAAGAAAGCAAGGTTCAACTTTGAGGTTGGAGAAGAAAGTGTCATAGATGTAGAGAAGAATGAAGAGCATGAAGAAGATGAAAATGAGAGAAACTAACGAAGTTGGCAAGTGAATGACCAAAATATGGTCTTTCACTTAATGAGTTTCGAGACTTAAAACAAGTGATATGGCATGCCACATGTCACTTTCTCAAGGTCTCTTTTTGGTATTTTATTAACTAGTCCATTTGTTTCCAATTTCTACTCCAATTGTCTCCCAATTTTCAATGAAATATGTCATTAAATCCTAAAATCATTTATAAAGATTTCCATGGCCATTTGACTCTTATTTCTATTACTATTTATCAATTATTATGCCACTTGACATTTTTCTTAGCCCAAAAATATCCTTAATTTCAGAAAATTCTCAAAATTTTACCAAAAATTCTGAGTCAATAAATATACTTTCCAGATCACTTTTTAACACATAATTCACAATTCCAAATATAATCACATTTATATATCAATTATACCCAGAAAATATCAATGAATGCATGTACATTCATCTTAGTATGCAAAAATCAATATTCACATGTGTGTATGCTATCATTATACATGAGCATGAAATGCATTTTTCTAAACTCTCATTGCTATTTCTCAATTATAGAAATCTAGGGTTCTAACCCCCTTAGTATAGGAACAGGATGTTAAATTATATTGAGAATTATGGTTTTTATGTGTTGAAAATTGATTTGGAGAGTATACTTACTGATTTAGAATTTTTGGTGAAATTTAGGAAATTTTCAAAAATTTCAAGTATTTCTAGACTAGGAAAAATGTCAAGTAACAAGTCATTTGATGAATGGTAGTAGAAATAAGAGTCAAATGACAGTAAAAAATTACAATTGAAGTAAAAATTGGAGTTGATTGGACTAGTTTAATATCATAACCTGGTTTAAACTCATAGAAATTGGACATATGGCAAATGGTAAGTGTTACTTGTTAAGCCTAGTTTTTATTATATGATTATTACTAGAAAAACGAAATTAATTGTTTTGATCTTGCTTTCTTCTTCTTCTTCTTCGTGACTTTCTTTGTAACATCCCAGATCACTCGCTTATAGAGATTGTCCGCTTTATGCCTTGACCCAACCAAGCTCTCACGGTTGTGCTTTCCCTCAGGTCTTCCTAAGAGGTCATCCATCTTAGAACTACTCTTACCCAAGCACATTTAACCTCAGAGTTCCAATGGGATCTGGTGCATTAGGCCATGAAAAACGCGTCTATAAGGGAGAGGTATCTGTACCCTTATAAGGCGTACTTCGTTCCTCTCTCCAACTGATATGGGATCTCACACTCTCCACCCCCCTTAAGGCCCAGCCCTCTTTAGGGTCCAGCCTAGCTGGCATAACGGTTCAGGTACCAGCTCTGATACCACCTGTAACATCTCAGATCACCCGCTTATAGATATTGTCCGCTTTGGGCCTTAGCCCAACCAAGCCCTCACAGTTTTGCTTTCCCCGAGGCCTTCCCAATAGGTCACCCATCCTAGAACTACTCTCACCCAAGCACATTTAACCTTAGATTTTCGATGGGATCTAGTACATTAGGCCATGGAAAACGCATCTGTAAGGGAGAGGTATCCGTACCCTTATAAGGCGTACTTCGTTACCCTCTCTAATCAATGTGGGATCTCACATTCTTCATCTTCTGTAAGCTTCTTACTTCCAGAAATTTTCTCACCCTCACAATGCAAGCTTTGCTCTCACTTTCCACTTGCTATTCTCCTTTTGTTATCTTTTTCACTACCACTGAAATACCTAACCCTACAACCTTTGACTGTTGATGATCGTGTGATATTGGAAAGCTAGGGTTCATGTGATTTTTAAGAGTTTGGAGTTTTAAACAAGTAATTATTGTATAGTTACTCATGATATGTAGAATGAAACATGTATCACGTTAGTTATTAGTTAAGTGTTTATAAAATGAGGATGTATATGTGCTGAAATGTGGATGAGAATTTAGGGTCTATCGCATGTCTTGCTTTTGCTTATTTGATGATCAATATTTCATAAGATGTCGTTGAAATGATTTTTGAGATAGAGAGATCATTGAAAATGTGTATGAAAAGAGTGCAGAAAATTCATGGAAAGATGATATACTTATGCTCTTTTTTCACTGTATTTGTATGAATCTCTTTGGGTGTTTTAGAAATAAACTAAAATGAGTCTAGAGTTAAGGAAAAAGGAGTAAGGTGATGTCGTGATATGGGAAGAATTAAAATGAGAAGTTAGAGATGAGATGAAGGTGTTAAAGAAAATGAAGAAATGTAGAAGATGAAAAAAATGCAGAAATATGAGGAATGTGTTTTTGATATGTTCGATTTTTTATATTTGTGATTAATCATAGATGTTGATTTGTTTGTGTTGAGTTGAACTGAAATAGAAGTAGGAATGAAGAGGAAATAATAGAGACATAAGTTAGAAATGCTGAATTCAGTAAAAGAGATGTAGAAAATATGAAAATCTGCAATTTCGTATAAATCTACAGAACATTGTCTAAGCACGATTATGACAGAGAGGGTGCCTCAGAGGAGTCGCATGATCGTGCAAAAGCACGATTGTGGCTGAAAAGAACCTTAGAGGATCAGTGAGGAGATATCCGAAAAAGCACGATTGTGACAGTGAACAATCAATTGGAATTGAACATTCATGCGTAAGCATAATCGTGACAATGAGAGTGTAGAGATATATAACAGTTTTGAACATCCTTCGCTCTTTTGGTCATAACTTCTTCTACTGACCTCCAAATGACTTGAAATTTGAAACACAAACTCCTTACACATTGTTTTCTTCTCCACCAAAATTTATGGCCATCTGAATTCGTTATGAAAGGATTGATTGATGAGTTTAGGATGAAAATGATGAAGTGAGCTAGAATTTCTTAAACAGAATGTTTTTACTGAACATGCATCAGCATTTTGGTCATATCTTGATATATACATATCCAAATGGTATGATTTTTTATTTAGATTAAATTAGAGACATATGGTTACAAATTTTATGAAGGAATCAGATTTTAATTCTGTCTCTAAGAGTTTCAAATTTTGGCTTGAATTTGAGTATAGAGTACTGTTGTAGTTTTAGTACAGTTTGAAATACTTTGTGTATAACTTGCAGAATATGGAACCAAATTGTGAGAACTTGGTGTCATTAGAAACTTAAGATTTATGGGAACATTTTTTAGAAGAAGGTGATGCCTAAATACTTCATTTTTCCTTGTCTTAATGACCATGTAAAATAGACTCGAAAATCTGTTTTTAAAAGAAAAAGCTGAAATGATCGACTGAGTTATGAACTTAGACTCAGTTTGTTTTATTGAGGTGTAAATCTAAGTTCAAATTAGACTTATGTAAGTTTTGATATTTAAATGGTCATGTGATGAGAATAATGGAAATATACCCGGGATTATCGTTGATCATGTATTGTACATAATCCATATATACATATGTGTATAAATGAGTACTTATATAATTGTGCAAATTTGTGATATGTGTAAATGTATGCTACATGATATAGAAGAGCATATTGAAAGACAACATTCAGAAGTTTCCGGGACTTCGAGACAATAGCCTTCTGGAGTAACCTGTGAGTAAACTAGATAGTCTCACTTAATTAATTGTTTGTTTTAAATTTTGTATTGAATTATGTTGTGAAATTGATTATGTTGATTCAGGACATTGAATGTCCAAGGCATTTGATGCATGAATGACATATTGGAAGTGTTCTTTGTATGTGAATTTGATGAAATAAATGATTCTCAACGTATATGTTGAATGTCAGACCAAAGTCTGAAAATAAATGTGAATGTGAATGTACATGTGAAGCATTCCATTACATGAATGCATGAAAGATAAAAGAAGTTGTATCCGGAGTCGCTAGTAAAAAGAGCTTTAAGTCGTTATTGTACCCGATATCCACTAAGGGATATGGGACATTATCTGATACAAGCTCGGTATCCACAAAGGATATGGGCTAGTAAATAGGCACTCGGTCACACCAAAGTAATAAATGAAAGTGAGTCTCATGTGCATTGCATTTATAATGGTTATGCATGTTTTAAATGATCAGTTTGACTGCTCTGAAAGTGATATGTGATGCTACATGATAAATGAAATGATGTGAATTATGTGTTTATATGTGATGATGTGTTGTATGAATTGAGTGAACCATCGAGGATGGTTACCTCACTGAGTTCGCAAAACTCACCAAAATGGCAACGTTAACATTTCAAGACAGAGAGAGGACATTAGTGATAGAGATACTCTACAAGAAGCATAGTTCTTGTACTTTTGGATAGAAGAAATGGCTCAAAGGTCAGTCAACTAAGACTGAAGGATCTAGTTAGAAATTTTTGTATACTTCCTCATCTATGTAGTATATTCTGTAATTAGTCTTGATAATGTACATATTTGGATGATTTTGTAAAGTTACAATGTACATATTCGATTTTTATGAAATGAAATGAGGAATTTGGTTTTTAAATATTGTGACATTTACACATTAAATGATAATGCCATAATTAAGTGAGTGTCGTGATTGCTCTAGTAGCCACCCTTATAGAGTACGTATCCGGATATCACTCAGGATGTCAGGTACGTGTCTTGCAAGAGTGGGATGCTACACAGAGTTATGCTTAGTGTGTGTCTTTATGCACACTTTCAATCAAATTGAAAAGAAAGCCATCTTTAAGCAGTCAAAAGAAACTTTCGATATCTCCACGGAACTATAGATTTTGGAATATGGTATCCCAAAACTGATTCATTTGACATAGTGAGCTATTGTGATGCAAATTATGCAGGTCATAAAGTCGATCAAAAAGTCATAAGTGTTCATTATCAATTTCTTGGAGGATGTCTAGTATCTTGGTCCTGTAAGAAGCAAAAATGTGTAACGCTTTCGACAACTAAAGTGGAATACATAGCAACTGTCAACTACTATGCTCAAATCTTATAAATGAAGCATCAACTACATGATTTTTCTCTAAAATTTTCTCATATTCCTATATTATGTGATAATATGAGTGCTATAAATCTTTCTAAAAATCTTGTACATCATTATAGAACTAAGCATATAGAAATCAAACATCATTTTCTTAGAGATCATGTTTTAGAAGGAACTATTGATCTTTTTCATATTAAAACTGAGAATCAAGTAATTGACATTCACACCAAGCCATTTTCTGAAGATAGATTTTGCATGTTAAGAAAAGAGCTTGGTATGTGCAAACTCTCTGATATTATTTCTGCATGAATATTCTCTACTACTTGTTTTTGCACTTCGTTTAGCAAGCTCCTTCTCCTTCTATTCAGATTCCTTAGAAACTCTCTCTTAGTTTGGTAGGTCCCTTAGAGATTGGAAGGCCCATTTGTTTTAGAAGGCTCCTCTCAGTTTAATAAAGCAAGATTAGGCATGTACTAAAAAGGTAATTTCCTTTATTTAGTTGTTTCATTATTTAAAGGTGCGTGTGAAGTGCTGACAAGTGGCAGTACGATCCTGTTAGAAAATACACAAATGATCACACTTTCTGTATTAACGTGCGATCATTCATCTTCACACAAAATCAACACTCAAGAAATGCCTAATATACCAAAAACAGACTTCTCTCCTATACTGATCCTCATTGTTCTTCGAAGCGCCGCTCTAGACTTTTTGCATTCCAACTCTCTGTTTTCATCTCAAATCTTCTAAACCTCATTCATCGCTCTTGCAATGACATAAATCAGATCAAAAGGACAAAAGAAAAAATCCAACTTCTATTGATAGTCATGGTGAAGCTTATGTTACTAAACCTATCTCCTTTAAGCCTTAAGTATTATAAGTGCACTGGGTTATAAATGATGATGATTTAGATGAAGAACATTCTCGGTTGATTAGACAACCACAAACCAGAGGAAATAGAGTTCCTTTTGCAAATCTAAATTGATATGCATCGTCTAAGTTTCACTCTTATATTCCCTATCAATGGATACAGATTGCAAAATAATGTTTGGGTAGACAAAAGATCTAAAGATTAGCAAAAAACTTAGATCCTGCTCTAACCAACAAACTCATGTTCCTCCTCAGGATGAAAGTTATGCAAATCTTCAACAACAGTTGAAGGATATTTAAGTCAATCAAGAACAAATGCAAGAACAAATAGATAGCATGCAGAATCAACTTCTTGACATGCATTTTGCTTAGAAGAATCCTTAAATCTCTTAAATAACTCTGTTGCTATTTGCTTTCTGCTTGGCTTTTTTATACTAATGTTTTATTTATGCAGTATTTACTCTTTTCCTCTATTTCATTCTTTTTATTTCACTTCCTCCCTATGCTTTATTATTTTTTGATAATGACAAAGGGGAGAGTTTAAATGGCTATATTGTTTCATATTTTTTTATATATGATGATATATTTCTCAATACATATTTCCCAATGTTGCCTTGATTATACATGATTGATTATACTGTTGAACTTATGAAAATATATATGTGATATATAAATGATAGGTTCCGTTATTAAGAGATAGGCTCCTTTTAATTATGTATGGACATATAAAAGTCATAGGTATCTTTCGAAATCACTTATTGTTGGCCCCCGAAATTTTTCTTGATAAATTAAGCATGATTTAAATGAACTATAAGGTTTGATGGATTAATTTTTAAAGCTGATTATTTATGTCAATATTGGTAAGATTTTATGTCATAGGTTGATTTTATTTAAGTTGTTAATGTTATAAGAATGAATGAAGGGCAAAATGGGCAAGTCACTTAAGGTTAAGAGATATAAGGCTTTTATTGAAGGGCAAAATGGACTTTTTAAAATAATTAAGGATATAAAAAGAAGAAAAATAAATTGTATTGGTTGAAAAAGAAGAAGAGATCGTGGGAGAAGAGAAAAAGAAGAAGAAAAGAAAGAAGAAAGCTAAGGTTTGTAAAGATCTTGAAGAATTTGAAGAATCGTGGAGCTAGACAAGTAAGTATAAGTTCATTCCATCTTGTCTTGGTTAGATGAAACCCAAATATAGCTTAGCATGTGTGG
>JANKYE010000001.1:15634681-15649338 GCA_032467995.1 Erythroxylum dillonii | reverse complement strand
ATCAGTTTATGGGGTGAGCTCGATCGATCGGCCTGTGAGAATGGACTTGGGCCCAATGCATCCGACCCAACCAGTGAGCAATGATAATTCTCCCGCGGGAACAGGCTACTTTCCAGTAATAGACAAGCTTTGAATCAGGAAACGCCGGCATTCTCTTACTTGATCAAATGATCAAAGCAAATGGAAAGTATTAGCAAATTAATGCTTCTGAACCGAAAACCAATCTCTTTGAATGCTATGCCTAGTCAAAATGGAGCCAAGGGAGGCCTGTGTATATTATTCTCCCAAGGATTCGCCATGACTGAAAGGAGTCTCAAATCAGTTCTGTAAATGGTATTACTGTCCAGTACTAAACACCAACCTGCCTATTAAATGACAATTTTGTTCACATAAGATGTTGCCTGTGCATATTGCAAACAAATATATAAGAGAAACTTGAGACTTATTTCATGCACATCATGATCTGTAGAAGTTGCATTTCAAGTCTTCACTGGAGATATCAGTTCTCTTGTGATCATCACTGAATAAGCGACCTTTTCTATAATGCAATTTGGTTCCATTGGGTTATGAAAAAGATTGACACATTTTACATCAGAGAAGTAATTAAAGGCTCCTGTTCTTATGCAGAAATCAATTCCAAATATTGTTTGCCTGACCACTGCTGAGTACGGTTATACAATATTGGGCAGTTGGCAGCCGGCAGCCAAACCACAAGAATGTCCAAAAGAGATGGAAAGAAAGGAGCTCGAAGCCATTTTAGCCATAAAGGACTTGGACCTCTGATAGTTGAAAGTCACAGTAAAACTAGATGAAATCAATGTGCTAAAGCACTACCTCTACTTGCTAATGGCGGAAGACAATATACATTAACATTACATGGTAACGAGATGCCAAAGTAATTATCTACTAAAGATTATCACACACCACGCTCAAATAATCAGGCACTAGACTATGGTTTATCCAATAACATCTGCGTCACTATCCTTCCAGCTATGACCTGCAGTTCGAACTATTTATTTCCATCATCTACAAAAGGGATAAGTCTGCATGCTTTCAGGAAACTAGACACCTGATATCTCTCCCGCCAAAATTGAAACCAGGAACAAACATCACCAAGGGACAAACTACAGCATACATACTTAACGGAGTCATAACAGCTTCCTTGTTGGGTAACGTCTCTTCCATATCAGTATCCATATCCTGCTTTATTTAAAATGCAAAGATGAATCATTTTTTCAGAAGATTCAGCACGGTTGTTAACTAAACAAAATTTGTTGAGAACAAACATGAAAAGTTTTCAATATCATTTTAACAGGACATTTCAATGGCCACAATAAATGTAAAATGATATAATTTGCACTTGCATTTCAATGTATGAAGTATCTTAAATGAAATCTCATCAACAAAACAGGTTTGAATCATACCATGCATGCATTTAATGAAAAAATCCAGCTCCGGGAAGCACATTGCTCCTTGAACCAAGGGAGATGGCTGCTGATACACATAGAATGAGAAGTGATGTCGATCAGGATCATTCCTTGGCTTTACGGTATCAACTACTCTCAGACATCCTTCTCTATCATAGCATGAGATTGCATTTACACCAGCCACTGTCAATCCTCTATCCCAAGCAGAGTTCAGAACCTGTACGGAGCAACAATAATCTACTGACTTTTGAAGTCATCTATTTTGACAATAGTCAATTAGCACGGGAAATTCTCTAAAAATTTAAGGAAAAAATTATGCCCTTCACAAAAACAGAAATTAAAACATTTTAAGTCCCTGCGCTGCCGAAAAGAAGCTTCCAAACAGAAAGGGTTTTCAAGATAGGGAATCAAGAACAAAGTTGAGGAAATCAAAAGAACCATCACCTGCCAACTTAAACCTTCTGGATCAGAAAGTTCATCGCCATTTGGATGACCTGAAACTTGCAGTCCTGAGCATACAAATTTCACTGTCACCAAGTGCTGTCTCAGGGCCTTGAAAACTGGAGAGTATCCATCCTGGTTTGTAGGATTATAATAACCAGCCGTCAACTCTGCAGCATGGCTTGAAGTTTTGTACCACCAATAAACAGCAGGAATCTGCAGATTACATAAATTCCATTTCAGCAACCTGCACAGAAGTACTTTGCTGTCCTCTAATTGAGCTTCATGACCCCAACAATGTACACATTTGTATTGACTGAGCAAAAAACAAATAATTTATAAATATACGTGTATAATATCACATGCATACAATTCTAATGGGGATATTCCACGCCTTTTAGTCACCATTATAAGAGAGGCATTTCGTATGTCTAGAGGAGGGTATATAAACTTTTCTTCTTTCTCTTTCCACTTTGATCTTTTACTGATTCAACCTGTGCAGCTTCTTTGATTATCTCTTTCCAACAACACTCGGGAAGTAGTTTACATAAAGACCTTCTCTGAAGAAAGCAGCATGTGGTGACTCATACTGAGGACCAAGGGTCATTAATTATTTCAAGGTGAAAAATGTAGTTGACAATATTACCTTAAGCTTCAACAAAAACTTTGGGTCAGATTTGGGAGGAAAGAATTATAGGTTTTAGATTATCAGTAAATGGTCAACTCATAGACACATGTTCTGATAAAATCATTCAAACTAAAAGCTTAGACTGGATTATATATGACCTTAACATGCCTTTTCAGAAAAAAATCCACCGCTTTGAATGGATAGCAAAAGCACAGCCCCATACTATGTTGAATTCTATGTGTGTGTACTGGGAACTAAATGCTTTCACACGTTTGAACAAGTAACATTTCAGTCACAGAGATGTAATATCATGACAAAAACCAGCAAACACATAAGTTTAAGTTGGTGGGTGAGGCTCGGGACTAGATTCTCTATATTATAACACGTCTGTACCATTAACTTCTCGAGCTGACTTTGTTCTTTACTTAAGAAGCCTAAAACTTATCTATAATGTCACATTCTCTTTATGGATGTGTCATATGCATGCGTGGAACACAGGAAGTCAAATAACAATAGTAGAATAACAACACTGCAATTGGCTCTAACTACATACTTAGAGTGGTAGCATCACAAAGGAAAAAATGCATTGGTAACATTACTAGCAGTTTGAAAATGGATCCTCCTTGATTTGGATTAGTAATCAAGAGACCACTAGAAGGATTTAATTTTCAGCCACTAGCATAATATAGCTGCAATCCATGGTGAATCCAGCTTAACCAATCATAATTACAACATTTAAGGACACCTTGCATACCTTAACTACAATCTCTGTCCCGTCAAAAGCAAGGTTTGCAAGAGATAAAACATTATCAGCATGGTCAATCAGTGACTGAGCATACCATTGGAGGAAAAAATGGCCATAGTAGCTATCATAATCGCCCCGCTCACAGAAGAAACCAGTTTCATGAGGTTTAGAATTATAATGGCCAGCATTATCAGGACACTTAGCCCAAAATGGATGCCCACGCAATTTAGCTGCCTTCCGTAGATTTTCTTGCAAATATTTGTCATAACACTGCAGATAAGTGATCAGTTTCAGGTCAAGAACAATTAAGATGAAACAGCCCCAGTTTTACAATTACTAGCTGTCTCTATCCCTCTCTCCTGCTCTAAACAATATTAGCACATACTTTCTCCATTTATGATGTATAACAGGTAGGGGAGATGCTCACACCATAAAACCAATTTAAAAGATACCTGAAACTCACCGATACCAGGATACCTCCAACCTATCCTTTCCGAAAAAGATGGGTACTTCAGCTCCCCAGATGGTCCAAGTCCAATTTCGATGGCAGAGATCACACCCTCCGTAAAAAAATCCGAAAACTCAGTCCGAAAACTTCTCATGAAGTCAAAATAAACCTGTGCACAATGAAAAACATTATTAGTGACCAAAAATAGAGGCACAATTTTTTCCCACCAAAGAAAGGTTGTCTCACTTGGCAAAGGCTAAAACATCACAACAATGCAAAACAGTGTTTCCGGCCACTCGATTGCATTACTCGCTTTACATATTTGTAATGCCTACCAACCTTATAAAACTTGGCAAGACAAAATGATTGCAGTAAAGCCTAGTGAACAATAATATCTTCTTGTAGGGGTCAATGCCCAAGTAACAAAAACCAATTATGCAAACAAACACTAGGGTAGACTAAGTAGTAACCAGTCAGAATAACATTTGCATGGCATTCAACTTTTGTGCATCAACAATAGATTATATTTACACACTTGCGAGCAAAAACACATATAACTAATATATATATACACATATATATATATATATTTATGGACCAATATATTATCCTTAGAAAGAGAGAGATAGAGATAGAGTACCAGAAGGTATATAGCAGGGACTATGCAATTCATTAGGCATCAGTTTAACAGAAAGAGAGAAGCTGCTTAAATAAGATAGAGATAGAGTACCAGAAGGTATATAGCAGGGACTATGCAATTCAGTAGGCATCAGTTTAACAGAAAGAGAGAAGCTGCTTAAATAATATATAATTTTTAACCACATATAAAGTACCTCGATACCAGTTCTTCCCTTTAGAACTCGCTCTTTGTCAATGCCCCAAGATAGACATTCGGTATTCCTTCTTCCTTCACGATCTCTAAAGAATATGTCCTCATTTTCTTTCCCAATCTCTAAAATCCAATGGGGGAGGGAGATTAAACCATCACCAGAGTCATTTCCTCCACATTCATGAAATGCCATAACAACCTTCATAATTTAAGGAGATTTCATAAGTATCAGGTTGGGATTAAACAGAAAGTGTAGAAAAGCATCTGAATAAATACACATAGGTCAATAAATTATATGAAAATACCTGCAACTTCAGCTTGAATTCTCGGACAATGTTGAACAATTCCCTATAGCCAGACCATACATATTTCTGAGGGCTCCAAGCTTCAACAATTCCCCACCAACAATCTACAACAACACCATCGATGTTTAGAGACTGGATATAACTTAATTCTTCTCTCAGACATTGTGGATCAACCAACTGGCAGAAATTGTTGATGAAACCATTCTGCCACAGAAATCAATAACCTTTTACAAACTCGTAACAAAAATAAAGGAGAAAAAAGTTCAATAAAAAAGAAACTGCGATGAAAACGTTAAAAATCCAAGTTTGTGTGAACCAAATAGTCAATCCTACCACTGACATAGTCCTGACTCCTAAGATATTTAAAAGGAAACAAATCAAGTCCTTTCCAGTCAAGTCCATTAGGAATTTGAACCTGTGAATTTAGCAATTCATGGTATAATTCAAACTATAATAGGGATGATAAAAAGGAGAAATTTTGATTTAAGAAAGTGAAAAAATTCCGAAAAGGAAACATGACTACACTTAAGAAGACAAAGCATTTTCTCATATATAAAATAAAAAGTAAAGGGAATCGAGTGGAACTTACTGCAAGCATTACATAAACAGGAACAAAAGGAGTGCCAGTGAAATCAGTCTCATGCTCACCAGAACGCACGTCCTGTATAAGCTGCACACCAAATTGTCCACACAACTCAATCAATCAAGTGTAAATGCAATCACCATCATATCAAACAAGAATAGAAAACTTAGAAGTAAAAAAATACAAACAAACAAAGATTCGTACCTGATCAGTATCAATACAATCAACAGGATGAATAGGGCTTGAAGTTGGGTACTTTTGCCCTCTCCCATCTCTTTCACTCATAACAACCGAATCAAGGGACGCCGGCGACATGCTCTCGTCCAATCGGTGAACAGCCGATGGCTGAGGCTGACAGTCCAATGCACCACCACCAGATTTCATGGAGCAACTCTTCAAAGAACTCGTGGAAACCGGACTTTCGAGTGATGATCTCACAGCATCACCACCGTATGACGATGATGATGGCTTCACAGAACAACACAATCAATCGAATCAAAATATTTCACTTTCATTTGCTATAGAATCACAATAAAAGAGGAAAAATGAGCAAGTAACCATCTGGGTAGGAGGCGACTGGCGGTAAGTGGTGCCGTCGGGCTCAACTGTCCAACCGGCCTGGCGAGCCAAGGCGGCGAGCACGTCGTTCATATCGGCACGAGCGGGTAGTGGGAAATTGCCGTACTGGCGGAGTCCTGCGAGCATGCGGCTAGTGATGGCGCGGCGGTGGCGTTCGCGAAGCTTGGTCCTCTCTTTCTCTTTCTCCCTCTCTCTTTTGCCTTTCCCCGGCGCATCAGTGGCGTTGGCGGCTGTGGCTGTAGCGGTGGCAGTGGCGGTGGCGGCGAAGCCCCGCGGGCGGCGCTGTTGGTTAGGGAATTGCGTTTGGGAGTTGTCGTTTTGGGATGTGTTCATCGTTTTACAATACATGAACTCGTTATGTTTTCCTTTGAAATAGTCTTCTTCTTCCTCTACAAATGGGCTCTTTATTATGGGCTGAAGTGTAATTTTACATCGAATGCTGCTCCTAACAAGTACTCATACTGATACTGTTGAGAATACACAGATTATAGAACGGAAGAAAGACCTTTTAGGCCTTTGCTTTCCCGAGAAAAGATGGTGAAGGCACTCAAAGACCTTTTCTTTATTTATATTTTCTAAAATATTACTTATTGTGATCAGGCAAGGTTGATAGGTAGGTAAATAATGAATGTTGTGTTGTCTATTACAATATGTCGGTTCAATGTGGAAAGTGAACAGCTACAGCACTGCCACCTTTACCTTTCTGTCTCAATATACATTACATTCCATGTTTGTCCAAGTCGAATGCATAATTATTATTGAAAGAATTGCTGCAACTAGTGGTTCAATCCATTTCTACCACAAAGAAGAAAACAACTATGTCCATGGCTGCACTTAAATATTTTTTCCTGTTGTGGACATAAAAAGAGGCAGTTTGGCAAGTTGGCAACAAGCTGATGCCCTTATCTTTCTCCCATTCTGCAAATATCCCCTCGGCAAAGTGGACAAACTCTGCAAAACAAAAACAAAATCAACTCAAACAATACAGAAAAATACGACACTAATGGCAGACTTCGAATATGCAGAGTACTTGAAAGCAAAACTTACACAAGAAAACAAAACTTATTTGAAAGATGTAGTACATTTCATTTTTCAAACTAATTATAAAACTTTAGGTATGATATCAATCAAGAACATGACTGCTAAGTAGAACTAGCAGAAAATTTTCAATCTCTTCTCCACTCACAAGTATACTATATGTCAGTCAATTCTGTTCAACATTTTTGTTTCTGGGATTTTGTCCGTACCAATATCAACAACTATAATATGTTAAGGATGCACTACTCGTGGATAAACTTATCTAAATGTCCATAAACACTTTTCTTTCCGATATATACAAAGCCTACATGCACTGAAAGGATAAGACAAGTGCAATGACATGTAGATGACGAAGAAACATTACAAATTATGTTGCCAGTAGCACATGCAGTGCAGGATGGCAAGATGCAATATCACAACTCCACCTCATACCTGTGAATCTCTTTCAGCCACTTATCTATGCATGTACTGTGGAATTCATGATGGCAGGGTAGTGTCCGCATGCAATCTCCATCGTCATACTCTACAAGGCATATGTAGCATCTGTGTTCAAACAAATGAATAGTTAGAGGCAAGATAAAGACCCTTCACTCCACTAAGCACCACAGACATGCGAATGCAAAATTCTTGAATCCCTTAAAGAGAAACAACTGAGTGCATTCTCAAACACTAAATTTATCTGAAACCAAGAAAAGCAGGGTAATCTAATTGTTGCATATTCAACTGATTACTCACATTTTACAGGCAATGAAAAACATTTTCTGAATTCAAAGAAAACTGTTCCAAATAATTATGCCAGTAATTATGGTGTTGTCTGCTGAAATAGCATATTGTCATTAAGACTACTAATGGCCCTCTGCAATATCTGTTTGCACATATTGAAAGTGGAGGTGTCAGACATTGTTAATTAGAAGAGTTGAATGTAATAGAAATTTGCAGATCTTTTACTGAGAATTATGTTATTGATTGAGCATATTGAGGTAGATGATTGTTCTAAATGCAGGATTGACGAACCATGAATACGCATTTCACTACTGCTTGTGGCTTCAGAATATATAAATTACCTTGGAACCTACCAGAAAAACAAAAGGCAAATAATAGCCTCAATTTCGCAAATACAATGTCAAATTTCCTTGTTTTTTGGATTACATTGAAATATCAATGATAGAAACAATTCGACCCCCGCCACAAAGTATAAATAGTATTAGTAAAGCAAAAGCTAAAGTTTAGCACAAGTGAAACAGCAAGCAAACTATTCCATTAAACAACATAAAATTTATAAATGCCCCAGTTGAACCCAGAGAACTCGTTGAAGTCTTCATTAAACATGAAAGCATAAATACTTACTGAGCTGCCTCCTCATTGTGATATTTTTCTCTCTTCTTATACAGTTTCACGGGCAAAGATTCTACAACTTCGTTTGGTGCTGGAACAGATCCAAGAGAAGAGACAGAAGGGCCAGAGGACAATACCACTGATTGCTGGCGAACTTCATCCAGAACCTAATTAAATATGTATATAAAATCAAAATTATATACAAAAGGGTTGAAACAAGGTAGGAAAGTCATCACAAAAAGTAAAAAACATATTACCTCAAATAGAGCTTCAGCTAACATGACAATTCTAGAAATGCTAGCTCTAGCACTTGTATCACTTAAATTGGTATCCTGATTACTTACACGACATGTACAATGACCAGTTCTGTGTTGACCAGATAAAATACAAGATCTCTCATGTCCAGAGAAGTTCTCAAAGCGGCTGCCCAACCGCTGAAGAGCACGTACCTACACAGTGGCAATGTTTTGGTGACTAAGCCATGGCATTCAAGTTATTATGAATCAAGTGGAGAGAAAGAGATCGAAACATGATACAGTCCAAGGTCAACTGGGAACTTTTACTGCCTTGTAGTAGAAAATAGTTCAGGGAGTTGGCAGGCAGGCAATTAAGATGATCCAAGAGGCTTATCCTATACTCTCCTAAAGTGGGTTCCCAAACAACAGGTACAACTCTACTGTAAATATAATCTCTGTTTACATTATATCTACTCATTGAAACTTGAAACACATCCAATTAATTTTAAAATCCATGTATAACATCTTGATTTTCTGCCAGTCAACAATGTAATCACTGATTCTACAAACCTGAGATCGTACTCTTCTCCTCCGTTCCAGGAAATTTGACCTATGTTCCAGCAGATCATGATATCTACCTTCTCTTGACTGTGAAGTTTCCACATCATTGTCTTGGATGCTGAACAAGGAGGAGGACATGCTAGGTGGATGGTAGCCAGATGTGGTTGGAGAAACACGAATATTACCTTCAGATTCCAATACCCTCATCCCACCACCCAAGGGCCGTCTCCTATTACCCTGACTAGCTTCTCTTGGCTCTCTCTCAGGTTGCAATGGACAAAATGAAATATCAGTAAGTGATGATCGTTGAAGAACTCTATGACGAAGTCTCCCAACACTAAGGGTTCTGCTAAAATGAACATTATGCTCAACAGGTTCTTGTGATCCAGGCCGTCTGTCAGAAAGCCTTGTTTCAACAATATCCGCATCACCAAAAATTCTTGGAGAACGCAAATTCCCATCAAGTCCACTTGTGGATCTGACACCATCTCTATCAATATCATGGACAGAAGAAGTTGCCCTGTTCTCTCGCAGAATTTCCAAGTAATTACCTGCTTCATTATCAAAATCTAGGCCATTAGAAGTGGTTTCATCACGTTGTGTTTGAGTTGGACTGATCAGGGAAATAGGTAGTGGGTTACGACTTTGTTGACTTTCACATCCATCAACAATACTGCTGGTTGTTCTTGGAAGATTATGTATCTCATCCTCATCAGTAAACATTGTTGGATTTCCAGAAGGCATGGAATACGCTCTTGAGGAGCCTAAGCTAGTTGCTCTGTTTAACCTAAAGCTCATATTACCAGGAATAAAGCTAAAGCGTGAAGGGAAGCAACTTGGGGATGGCAAAGACTGGGTAGAAGGAGCTTGTATGGAGCTGCTGGCAGTTCTGGAGGTATTATTTCTAATACTTGCTTTACTCCATTCATCATGCTCAACATTAGAAGATATACAGGGCATTTTATTGGATTGCTCGATTTTAAGCTTCCTGTAGTATTCATTTTGCACCTGATATGACTCAACGTTGGCCTGACTTCTAGATGAACCATTGCCTTCATTTTCTTCGTTCTCATGATCACAAACCTGAAGAATTACACAACTGATTGTCAAGAATCTTACTCTTCATAAAGCTAGCCGCAAACACAACAACACATACTAAAAGATAGCTGATGATCAAACAGAAAATGACAACATATTTCACAGGTGCACAAGCTAGTTGATAAAATCGTGTTTGGGTTGAAACATTTATGATCGCTCCAATATGTTGTCATTCACAAAGTGTCAAAAAAAGTGCATACCCATATTCCAATGAAAACGATCACGGGTAATCATGTCTCAAGACGACATACAAGTGTTCTTAATCAGAATTCCTCCTCACACAATCAAATAAGAACAGCAGTTTTTGTTCAAGTAGGAAAACCAAAGTCCCTGAAAACTCAACTTTTCACGTAACCTCCATTGCGACAAACCCATTCACTCTAGTACCTGAGTCCCATACAAAACGGAAACTTGAGGTATTTAAGGGTGAAATACTGCTGCAAACAACACAAGCTCCAAATAGTAAAAGAAACTCATTATCTCAAAAATATAATGCCATCCTAATCCGAAAACAAAAAGTAGGACACGATATTAACAAGAAAAAAAAATCATGAATATGAGGGGGAAAAAAATAAACTTAGCTGATTAGAAGTAAGCAAACACCATTGCATTCTTTAGAGAAATCGACTAAGAAAAAGCAACACGCGGATAAAAGTAAAACAAATAAAAGAATGGAACTAAGGGAACAATGAGACTGACTGACATGGTCACCATCGTAAGTATCATCACGAGATCCCGATGAAGTTCGGAGGCAATAAGACTGAAACACCCTACCCCCTTTAGATCTTCCTTTCTGTCCATTTCCACGCCCACTCCCGCTTGAAGGCGACGACGATGATCCACCACCGCAGTAGGACTTGCTTCCACCGGATCCCATCTGCACCCTCCTTTTGAAAAGGTTTTGCTTCCCTAATATATCACCTCAAATCACATTATTGCCACCAAAAAGACCAAACCTTTCTAACCAATTTTGAAACTTTTTTGAAATCTGAAAGATGGTCTTCGTTTGATAAAAGTAAATTGGACTTTAAACATTCCATTCTACAAGAAACAAGTATTGGGCAGTTAGGGGTTCAGTTAAAGTTTTCAACAATAAGGATGACACCAAAAAAGAGGAAAAAGAAAAATATTTGAAGAAGTGGGGTTCCAGGAACCCTTTTCCGAAGATTTAGCTTAAGCACGGAGATGAAAATAGCATTACATTGTCAGAGCATTGTTGAGTAATAAAAGGGCAATTTAGGTGGTGAAAATGGGATTAGTTCGATGAAAGAAAGACGCAAAGTAACTTGAAGAAAAAGAGACGACGCGAACAAAAAGATGAAAAAATTACTGAAAGAAGTCTGCTTTTTCTGAGGAACTGTCTCTTGTGTGGTGGTGGAAATGTGATCAGGTACTAAAGAAAGCACAACTTAGCGTTGAGCAGTAGAGTAATGGAGGAATGGGGGCTTGCAGCTTAGTTGTTCAAACTTCAAAAACATTTTGAGGCTACATTAGGGGGAGTGTCCGCTGGAACACCAACACGGAATCTATGAACTTTGGTTGCCCTCATCTTTGCTTTTGTTAACGTTTGCCTGTGAACATTTCTTAAATAACTGCCCGCTCTTACCTCGTTGCTGCCGCCAACTTCGTTCTTTTTTTCTTAGTTGGATACTTTTTACTGTTTTCTTCCGCTCCTTGTCAGCATCCTTCCTTTGATCCTTTCAGATGTTCAGGATAGCCACTCAGCCTGATTTCGGCATTAAAATCATTTACCATACTTATGGTTTAAAATAAGGGGTTAATCTATTCTAATCCTATTTTCCTGTAAATAAATTTAAGACAGCAGATTGCAGAGTTCAAATCTTCTGTCCAATATTATAGTGTCTTATTATGTCCAATAAATCTCAGTCGTTGCGGGACTCACATAAATAAACGGCTAAGATTTCATTAGACAGAATAAGACAGAGTAAAACTGGACAGAAGATCTGGTCTCTAGATTGCATCAGGTTAAATGAGTTTTACGGAAGATTTGATGCTTAAAATGAGAAACAATGGTAACTACGTAGGAGTGTCACATAACATCTTATTACAGGGGGTGACACAAACTTTTGTCCACGAGATCAGAGACAAAGGGAGTGTTTAAATATCAGCTAATCAGTTAAAAAATTAAATAATTAGCTAAAATTAGCTATTTGACTAGATGTGTTTGATTAATTAGTTGGTTGGGTTGAATCAGTTAATCCAACCAGCCAAACTCTAGTTTTAGACGATTGTCCAATCAATTTGTTCGTAATATATAACCAAGATTTAAGTCATTATTTCCTTACAAAATTTTCCGTACGGGAGGAAGGAAGCAAAGAGTTTTAGATCATAGAACAGATAGAAGTTCACTCAGAGCCATAGTTTGTATGGCATGATGCAATCGCCTGTCAAACCTTAGAAGTTACCATTTCTGGAATCCAAGAGCTTTGACCTCAACGAAAGTAGACAAAAAGAAGAATTTGAGTTTAACGAAGTGGAGGCATTGAAACTTTTAAGAGTCTGTATGATTTCATCAACTGAAGATAGCTTTTATTCATTTAACCATGGTTGTAATGTCACTTAAACTTTATTATAAAAAAAAGGTAAAAGAGCAGTCTTGGTACAATAGAATTGAAGGTCCTTATGCTTAAAAAAGTAGAAAAGCATAAATTGACTACCGAATTAATGCTTGATTACATAAAGAATGCATAAGTTGACTACCGTATCAACTCTCAAGCATTCAAAGATTCCCCCAAGTTGAATCAGGCTCTCGGGAACTATGAAGATGTTATATACTGCTTGCTTTTACTGAAGCCCAAATCTAGCATGAAGGTGATGCCCCCATCAACTGACTGCCACTGCAATCGTACAGCATCACCCCATGATTCCACAACCCAAGACCATCGACGTGGCCAATTATTGGTCCAACTACTCCTACTTTCGTCCAAGACTCCTCCACTTCGTACTCCTTCGTAGCCCACCCGTGAAAGTGGAACTCAGAGTCCTTGGTTGGAAGTTGGAACCATAGTTCCTGGAACAATAACTGCTACATGCCCATTGTCGTATGGAAAAAGTTATATGTTAGTTGGACCACTTCTTCATGTCTTGTGGGGTACGTATAAATTTTTGAGTACCATCGAAACAAAGGATGGTAATACTGGTACCTTCTTCTCGGCCGCTGTCGATCTAATGACAGGCTCCGTTTGGACACACGGCATCGCCGTAAGTCAGACACCGTTTATTGGCAGTAGGTTTGGGTGTTTCCGAATTTGTCCCCAAAAACATCCGTCAGACTAACTCTCTCTTCCACACCGGAAACTTTGAAGTTTCGGCCTAATGGACCTAACTCATTTAATTAATTAAGGATATTATATGCGTAACAATCTTACGGTAATATTTCTAATTTGGTGCATAAATTAGAAACATGCAATACACATTTCTCAAGAGAATTAGTTACAGATTTTTTTAGTATCTTATTTTTAGAAAAGATAGATAATATATACACCAGAAATATAATAACTTTTGGTTCGTATCATCCAAGTTTTGGCAATAATACTAGAATTTTTTTATTATTCTTTCTAGTTATTATGTGCTTGAAAGCAATCATAGAAGAATTTAGAAGTAATCTTTTTTATTTCTTTTTATTTCTTCCTTGAAAGTTTTGGTAGGGATAACATTTATTTTTTCCATGTTAATAGTTTTTCTCAAGATTTTTATTTTGCTTCCACTGTTCTGATAATTCATTGAATACGCCAGATAAGGTTGAGAAATATGCTTCAAGTTGTTTTATTAGCTGGAATGATTCACTAAAGATAGGTATTTTATGTGTTGAGGTCATCAACATATTTGTTCCTCTATAGTTTAATTTGATTAAAGATTATGGAGTGATCTTTAGGCATTGTTGGTAAACTCCTTCGATGCAATGTAGATTGAATTGATTAATCAGATCCCGATCAAAATCATACTTAAAAGGGTCATCTATGGGTGGATACATGTCATTGCTAATTCCAATCTGTACATATGCTATTCGTTATAGATGTATTTCGGTCTCCTGGAGATTGTCTATTTTTTTGAAGATAAGATAGCTGTTGAAAACCTTGATAAATATGAACTTATAAAACCTATTACTGATCAAGATAAAGAAATTTATGGTTATGAATCCAATCAAGAAATATATATGGAACAACCTGAAACAAGTCAAAGTGGAGAAAAAAGAAAAAGAGAAAGTCAATCTAGGTATAACTAGAGTTATTGTAACACCCAAATACCCCCTGGGAGAATATGTAGATGCCACCCAAAACAGTACAATCCAATCACACACAACATTTCAAACAGTGTTTACAATACATCACAACACACTGTCAGAAACAGAAATTTTAAAGTTATTACAGGCCCAAAAGTGTC
>JANKYE010000001.1:15582555-15609976 GCA_032467995.1 Erythroxylum dillonii | reverse complement strand
TTTCGAAATTTCTTGGCTCATCTTGAAGCTTTCATCTTCTTCCATGTTTTTCCTTCATGAATCACTTGAAAACCACTCTTGAATCCACGAAAAATCAAAACCCTAGCTAACTCTTCTTTTTCTCCTTCTTTTCTCCTCTCCACACCACTTTCTCTCTCCTCTCCCTCTCTATTTTCGTTCTTCCTCTCTTCTTTTGCAAGACACAACGTACTTCATCCCTTTTATACCCTATTTAATGCCAAAAAGTTCAAAATGCCCTTAATGAATAGCCTTGGTTCTTAAATAGTCTTAGCTTGCAAAAAGATTCGGGGTCCAACATGGTTTGTCCATTCTTTGTTATATTTTCTAACGAAGAATAATGTAAGAAGGAATAGGTAAAATGAAACCCAAACTTTATAAAAATTATAACATAATTTTTAAAAATTAAGGATTAAAGTAGAAAAAGTATGAGAATCTAGCACAATTTATTGGAAGTTGTCATCAGGTAACTTTCTCAAATGGCCTAAAAATTAAGGATTAAGGCTAATAACTTCTCATTCAGATACGACTACCTAAATGTGATATTATTAAGGGAAATTATTAATATAGAAAATTCTATCTAATATAAATTGATACTTGATGGACGTATAAATTAAAAGAAAAGCACATATAAAATTGGTCCTCTCTTTGCCCTAATGTACACGATTAAGAAAAACTTAAGCATCCATAAGAAAAGAGCGTGTAAACTAAAGAAAGGGAGAAGAGGAGAGAAACCAATTTTTCGATGTAGAGAAGGTAATTGTTATCAAGATCAAACATCATGTCTTCTTCATCAAATTTAGGTATATGAAAATTTTTGGTTTTAAGATACTTTACAATATAGAGAAATTCAATTTTTTTCTTACATGTGGTATCAAAGCATGGTTTAGAAACTTATAATTTTCGATATAAAATGGTGAAAATTATTGTTGAAGAACCTATTTATGATGAATAATGTCTTCCACCTATAAAATTTGCATATATATCATCTTTGCAAATTACAGGACGGCAATCTAAAATAATTGTCCATAAATGCAATAGGAGAGGCATATAAATTCTGCTCTTGGAACAATATGAAGAAGTATGACGATATTGTTATAAATTTTATGTTATGTGTTTCTCTCTCACTATGTGATTCCCATGATGTACACATATTAATTATTTTGGGTGTAGAAAGTTTCTCCTTATGATAATACTTGAGAAATTACTATATTTATTATGTGCTGTCTTTTTGTCTGATATATGTTTAAATGAAAAATTATGATTTATATATGCATGATCTTATGTTAGAATATATAGTTTGTGATCACCAAAGTGACCAAGCTAGAGTGATAAAAATATCTTGCATAAAATGGTCATTTATTCGTGACACTTTGAAATGCTAATTAGGAATATTGATGAATAAATGATGTTCATTGATTATTAGAACTTTAGGATTTGCCCAAAGGAAAATCATTTATTCTATTATCAACGAGCATAATTGAAGAAATTAAATTTCTTAAGTTCAATATATTTTATTTATTCAAAGATGACATATGTATTTGGTTAAGAATTTTAATTTCTTGATAATGATGAAAAGTGACATTTATTTATGATTTTATGTTGTAGTATATACCCAAAGGTGTTCTTCAATATACTCTGATGCTTGCTCTGAATCTATAATAGAATTAATTATAAGCATTTATGTTTTATTTGCAACAATTTTGTTTCATTCACAAGCTTCTTCTACAAACAAAAATGCAAATGAATACCTAAAGTTTGTGGAAGAACACTTTCGTTATGCAAAGAAGTCATTTGTTGGTACACTAATTGCACAACTCACGACCATAAAGTTTGATGGGTCATAGAGTATGCAAGAACATACATTGAGATGACTAATATTGCAGCAAGACTGAAGACATTAGGTGTGGTTGTAGATGACTCCTTTTTAGTTCAATTTATTCTGAACTCACTGCCTCCTGAATATAGTGCCTTTCAAATTAATTATAACACTATTAAGACAGAGTGGGATGTTAATGAATTGACTGGTAAGCTTATTCAAAAGGAAAACAAACTAAGGAACATGGGAAGTCATTCAGTCAACCTCACATTTCAAAAGGCGAGTAAAGCACCAAAGGTAAAAGTCAAAAGTTTTAAGAAAAAGAAAAGGCCCGCTAACGCACCTCAGACTGAAAAGAAGAAATATAATGATGATAGGTGTCAATTCTGTAAGAAGTTTTAAGAAAAAGAAAAGGCCCGCTAAAGCACCTTAGGCTGAAAAGAAGGAATATAATGATGATAGGTGTCAGTTATGTAAGAAAGAACGACACTATCAGAAACATCACATTAAATGTAAGGCATGGTTAGAAAAGAAAGGTATATCTAATACTTTTGTATGTTCCAAATCTAATTTACTTGATGTTAAAGTATTTCCGAATCTAATTTAATTGATTTTCCTTATAATACTTGGTAGCTTGATTCTGGAGCTACTACTCATGTATCCAATATGATGTAGGGATTCCTTACCATCCAAACGACAAGCTAAACTGAGAATTTCTTATATGTGGGAAATCGTAACAAGGCTCGAATTGAAGGCACAGGGACTTATCATTTGGTCTTAACTATTGGTTATTATTTATACCTATTACATACTCTTTATGTATCTTCAATTTCTAGGAACCTTATTTCTGTTTCAAAGTTGGATGATTATGGAATTAATTCTAATATTGGACATGGTTGTTTCAATTTATATAAGAATTTTATACTTATTGGTTCTGGTAGTCTTGTTGATGGTTTATATAAATTGAAACTTTATGATCAATTTTATGAATCCTTACTTACTATGCATCAAAATATTGGAATTAAGCGTAGTATGCTTAATGCAAGTTTAGGTTTTTTGTAGCATAAACGTTTGGGTCATGTATCTAAAGAAAGATTAGAAAGATTAGTAAAGAATGAGATTTTACATAATATATATTTTACTGATCTTGGTTTATGTGTGGATTACTTTAAAGGAAAGCAAACCAAACATAACAAGAACGAATCCATGGGAAGCACTTAGCTTCTTGAAATTATACATACTGATGTATATAAACCGTTTAATTCTTTATCTTTTGGTGGAGAAAAGTATTTTATCACCTTTATTGATGATTTTTCATGTTATAGATATGTCTATTTGCTTAAAGAAACTCTCAAGCAGTGAATGCTTTAGAAGTATACATTAATGAGGTTGAAAAGTAATTAGCCAAGAAAGTGAAAATTGTAAGGTCTGATAGAAGTGGTAAATATTATGGAAAATATGATAAAACAAGACAATATGTAGGTCCTGGAAGTTTTTTGATCAATAGAAGAGGAAGAGGAGTCAGCCAAAAAGAAAGACCATACGAACCAAAAAACTCAGAGGACATTCCAGTACATACCCTATAATAATGGCGTGTTAAAGTAATCATAAATCTCACTTAAACATAGCTTCATCATTCTTTATTCTCCTATAAGACATCCACAAGAAGACATAATAATTTAAAACCAAATTTCCTCATTTCATTCCATAAATCCGAACGTAAAATACATTGTATCTTTCAAATATCCATGCATGTACATCATCTTATCCTAATACAAAATATGCTACATGTAAGAGGAAATACACAAAATGTCTAACTAACCCTTCAGTCCCAGCTGACCGACCTTTGAGCCATATCTTCTCCCAAAAGTACAAGAATATACTTCTTGTAGCGTCTCTCAGTAGCAAATGTCTTCTCTCGGTCCTGAAAAATCAACGTGCAATTTTGGTGAGTTTTGTGAACTCAATGAGCTAACTATCATTGATGGTTCACTTAATTCATACATCACATCAATACATGTAACATATAATTCACATCTTTGCATATGCATAAAGTATCACATTTCACATTCTCATTCGGCACAAGGCAACAATACAATTTAATCAGTCAAACATACATATTAAAATATATATGCAATGTTCATAAGACTCACTTTCGTTTATTATTATCGTTGTGACTGAGTGCCTTTTTACTAGCCCATATCCTTTAGTAGATACCGAGTTGTATCAAATAATGTCCCATATCCCTTAGTGGATACCGGGTACATTTACAACTGAGCTCGAGGCTCTGATCACAGTCTAAACTTTAAGCTCTTTACACTGGCGACTCCGATCACAACTGCCTTTATCTTTCATGTATTCATGTAATGGATACTTCACATTCTCATATTCTCAATCAATCTCATGATTTCACATTCGCATTCAAATCACATTTATCATCGGACCCTAGGTCCGGCATTCAGTAAAAATCGTTAAGAAAACATTTATTTCTTCTCATTCACATACAAGTAGCGCTTTAATATCACATTCATTCATCAGAAGCCTCGTACCTTCATTGTTCAGAATCAATACAATCAAATCACATTCATTCGATAATTCAAACATAATATAAAACAAACAATTAATTGAGTGAGACCGTTTAGGTTACTCACAGTTTGCTCCCGAAGCTATTGCCTCAAAATTCCAACAATGTCTGGATGTTGATGTTCTAATTGCTCCTCTATATCATGCAATACATACACATATCACAATTTTGCACAATTGTATACGTGTCTATTAATGCACACATATGTATATGAAATATGTACAATGCATGTTCAATGATAATCCCAGGTATCTTTCCATTATTCACGTCACAATAACATTCAAATATCAAAACTCACTTACATGTCATTTGTACTTAGGGTTTATACCTCAATAAAATACTTTGAATCTAATTTCATAACCCAATTGATCATTTCATATTTTTCCAAAAACAGACTTTCGGGTCAACTTTTCATGATTATTCTGACTAGGAAAATGGAGTAATTTGTCCATGCTTCCTTCTCAAAAATTGTTCTCCTATATCTTAAGTTTCTAATGACACCAAGATCATACAATTTGGTTCAGTATTCCAAAAGTTATACTCAAAATACTTCAGACTACGCACGTTCAAAATTTTGGCTAGTGTTTGATCATGCACTCAAAGATGTATAACTCATATCTCTCAATTACAATATCCATAAATTACAAAATTTATACCAATTGAAATCTAAGAGAATAAGCTACAACTTTTATAAAGACAAATTTCTCTTATTTGGCCTACATCATTACAGTTTATTTGATAACACAGGACATGATTTCTATCATGGGTAATGTTGCAGCCTAAGCCAAAACTGAAATTCAAGCTAAATTTCAAGACCCTTAACGACAGAATTCAAATTCAATTTCTTCTTAAAAATTGTAGCTGTATGTCTCTAGTTTCATCTAGATCAAAATCCATCCAATTTGAATATTCAGAGATCAAGGTATGGCCCAAATATAAATGCGTGTTCAGTAAAAACACTCCATATAACATACTCCAACACACTACATTGCCACAATTCTATCATTTCAAGTTGATAACTTCTTCAAGTATACCTTAATTTCATCTCAACATCATCCATACACAATTTATATTCCATACTTAATCACAAACACTCAAAATAGAACATATTCTCATACTCTGAAAACAAAACACAAATATATACATTCATCTACCAATTTGCTGCACCCAGTTCTTAATTTCATGTCAAATTTTAAGACTCTTAAGGACAGAATTTAAATTCAATGCCTTCATGAAAAATGTAGCCTTATGTCTCTAGTTTAATCCAGATTAAGAATCATCTCATTTGGATAACTACCGATCAAGTTATGGGTAAAATAAAAAAGCATAATTAGTGAACATGTTACTGCTACATTTTCCAGCACTCATCTTCCAATTTTTCCAGATTTTACACCTAACACAACTTGTACAAAGATCACTTTTTCTACTTCATTTACTCTTCATTATCAACTCCATTTTAACTCAATATCATTCACAAATAAAATCATGATCTATATTTGATCATTAACTCAAAAACAGAACATGTGCATATACCATTCATTATCAATTTTCTGCACTCATCCTAACATCATTATGATGATCATTCTACCTCTAAAATAACTCTAAAATAATTTATGAATTATTACTCATCATACATATACAAAAGCAAGGCATTTATATCAACTATTCATCACTCACGTTCATCATACATAAAAACACCATTTGATGCCATTTAACCTCTAACTATCATCATAAAAGCTTCATTAAACATTACCCATGAAGATTTACAAGCTACTTACTTGATATAGCCTCCAATTCCTCAAACTTTTCAAGAACACTGAGAATCCCTAATTTTCCATGCATCCCACGTACATCATCATGGAGATTGGAAGGTTTAGGTTTTCTTGTGGCAATAAAGAAGATAATACGAAGGAAGCAGTAATTGAAAGATGAGAGAGTTGGTTCAATGTTGGTGGAGGTCAGAGTGAATGGGGAAAATGAAAATGGAGGAGAAGAAGAAAGCAAGCCATGAAGTGGATGAAGAAATCATAAGAGAATCTTGAGAAATAAGATAAGAGTGGTCTTTCAATTAAAAGAATAGTGATCTTAAGACATGGCTTGGCAAGTGACACTTGTCACTTGCCACATATCCTATTCTTATAACTTTAAACTAGGTTCTTTCCTTTAACTAGTCTAATCAAATCAAATTTCTACTCCAATTGCCTCCCAATTTTAATTGACACTCGTCAATAACTCCTAAAGTCATTTATCAAAATCTCCATTGCCATTTGATAATAAATTCTACTACCTTTTATCAGTTGTCTTACCACTTGGCATTTTTTCTAGTCCAAAATTTCACAAATTCTCCAAATTTCACCAAAATTTCTAAATCAACAATTTATACACTCCAATTCGTTTTTCAACACATAAAAGTCACAATTCTCAATATAATCACATTTATACTCAATTATACCCGAAAAATGTTAATGAATACATGTACAATTATTTAATGTGAAAAAAATCAATATTCAAGTGTATGTGTAAGCTAAATTATGAATGAACATGAAATGCACTTTCTAATTTCTCAATAATCTCTCATATTCACAATTCTAGGGTTCTAACCTTGACATGGGATAACGAGATATTACAATTTAGACATGGCATATATACACAATACATTATACCATACACACCTCAACAAAATGGTAAGGCAAAAAGGCATAATAGAACGTTGATGGATATGGTTAGGAGCATGATAAGTAATTCATCATTACCCAAATCCTTGTGGATGTATGCGCTAAAAATAGTCATATACCTGCTATATAAGGTTACTATTAAGACAGTTCCAAAAACTCCTTTTGAGTTATAAACAAATAGAAAACCTAACATAAGGCACCTATATGTTTGGGGTTGCCGAGTAGAAGTAGAGTTTATAATCCACATGAAAGAAAGTTAGATTCTCAAACTGTTAATGGTTACTTTATTGGTTATTCAGAGAAATCTAAAGGGTATATATTTTATTATTTTAACCATAGTCCAAGAATAGTGGAAACTGACAATGCAAAATTTATTAAAAATGGTGAAGTTAGTGGGAGTGAGGAGCAATGAACTATAACATAAAGGAAGTAAAGATAAATGTTTCTTTATTTATAAGTGTTCCTTCATCCATTATTGTTCCAAGTGTTGTTCCAATTGTTGAAGAATGTATTGATAATAATGAGCAACATTTAAATAACGAAATATCCCTTGAAAAAACTAACTCACACAGATTTGAAGCAAATGAGTCATAAGAAATACATTTAAAAAGATATCAAAGAATAAGGAAATCAGCTATTTCAAGTGACTATAAAGTTTATTTGCAAGAATCAATTCTTTATATGGAATTAATAAAGATCCGATTTCATTTCACAAGCCATAGAATGTGCTGAGTCAGAAAATTAGGTTGATGTCATGAAGGAAGAGTTAAAATCCATGAATGATAACAAAGTCTGGGATATCGTTGAATTGCCATAAGGTTCCAACTAAGCTAGGTGTAAATGGGTTTTTAAGACCAAACTTGACTCGAATGGTAATATCGAATGATATAAGACTAGATTTGTTGCTAAAGGATATACTCAAAAGGATGTTGATTATAAAGAAACATTTTCACCTATCTTAAAGAAAGACTCATTGCATATTATTATAGCACTTGTAACTCATTTTGATTTAGAGTTACTCCAAAAAGATTTAAAAACTACCTTTCTGAATGGAAATCTTAAAGAGGAAGTTTATATAGATCAACCTGACGTTTTGTCAATTGAAGGAAAAGGTCATATGATGTGTAAACTTAGGAAATCAATTTAAGGACTCAAATAGGCTTTTAGGCAATGGTATATTAATTTTAATGATATCGTCACCTCTTTTGGTTTCAAAGAAAATCTTGTTGATCGTTGTATATATCGAAAGATCAGTGGGGCAAAATTTTATTTTTGGTCCTATATGTTGATGATATCTTGCTTACTACTAATAATTTGAGTATGTTGCATGAGACAAAAAAATATCTCTTAAAGAATTTTGAAATGAAAGATATAGGAGAGGCATCATATGTGATAGGAATTGAAATATTCTGTGATAGCTCACAATGACTATTGGGATTGTCTTAAAAAGCCTATATTGAAAGAACTCTAGAGATATTTAATATGCACAAATGTTCTTTTGGAACTGTTTCGGTTCAATAAAGAGATAAATTTAGTCTTATGCAATATACAAAGAATGATATAGAACGAAAGCAAATAGAATTAATTTCTTATGCTTCTATTGTCGGAGGTCTAATGTGTGCACAAACCTGTAGTAGATCGGATATTAGTTTTGCAGTTGGAATGTTAGGCAGGTATCAATGTAACCCTAGAATTAATCATTGGAAAGCTATAAAGAAAGTTTAAAGATATCTTCAAGGAACAAAAAATTACATGCTCATGTATAGAAGATCTAATCATTTAGAAGCGATTGGATACTCATATTCAAATTTTTTTAGATGCATTAATAGCAAAAAACCAACTTATGGTTATTTATTCTTTCTTATCAAAGGAGCATTATCATGGAAAAGTGCTAAACAATATGTCATTGCCTCATCCAGCATGAAAGGAGAATTTGTGACATTTTTTGAAGCCACAACACATACATTATGGCTACGAAACTTTATTTCAGGACTTGGGATTGTCAACACCATTACTAAGCAGCTAAAAATTTATTGTGACAATTCTACAGCAATGTTATTCTCTAAAAATGAAAAATACTTAAGAGGTGCCAAACATATGGAACTAAAGTATTTTGTTGTTAAGGAGGAGATTCAAAAGCAGAGAGTCTCTATTGAGCATATTAGAACAATCTCATGATAGCAAATCCGTTAACTAAAGGTTTACAACCAAAGACACTTAAAGAACATGTATAAAGAGTGGGTCTTGGTTATCTTTTTGAATGATGCATCTAATGAAGATGACACTTTCAGCTCAATGATGTGTTTCTGATATACACCATTTATTGTTTCTAGTTCTAATGTGCGCATAATTGTATTCTGAAATGTCGTAACTTGAATTTACTAGAAACATTACTGTGGACCATACTGAAATTTATGTCATTTATAGGTCTAGTATGGTAAAATGGTGTTTGTAGTATATGGAAGGGAGTGTGTTAAGTAATAAATATACAAACGTTATAACCCACGTTAGTGTTTTATCATAATTAGATAATTATGATACTTTGAGGATGAGTTATGGTGCTTAATTGTAAATGCATCATACTTATGCATTAGTTTCATCCAATTTTAGACTAAGTGGGAGAATGTTAGAAGTTGTCATAAGGCAACTTTCTCAAGTGGCCTAAAAATTAGGAATTGAGGTAAGTTCTTATTTAGATATAACTATTCAAATATGATATTGTTAGGGAAAATTATTACTATATAACATTCTCATCCGTCAATTAATTACATATTGATACTTGACGTATCATATTAAAAAAAAGGCACAAATAAAATTGGTCCTCTCTACCTTAATCTACAAGGTTAAGAAAAACTTACGCATCTATCATAAAAGAATGTGTAAACTAAAGAAAGGGAGAGAAACTAATTTTTCTACACTGAGAAGGTACTTGTTACAAAACATCATGTCATCTTCCTTAAATTCATGTAAGTGAAAAATATTGGTTTCAAGATCCTTTGCAATGTAGATAAATTCGATTTTTTCTTACACATTTAACCCAAATAAAAGGTAAACGACGGATATACCAAAAAAATGAAAGATTTTGCTTCAAGGTGGTAGGACTTGGAAATGAAGAGAGAGATTTAAATTGCAAGACTCTTCCATATCCCAACATCTCCCTCTTTTTTTTTTTTTTTTTGTTACTCAAAATCCTTACATTTTGTTCGAACTCTTCTGGTGTAACTAACATTAGATTATTAGAAATTAGGGGATACCAATATATTTATTATTTTGATTTCGTTCTTTAATATAAATAAAGAGGAACAAATATTCGTGATGCCAAATTATCCACTTAAAAGATTTTACCAAACAAGGTAACCATTTGGAGGTCGGCTACTTCAATTCTGCTTCTTATTTCTACACACTTTCGTCTATGCAGCTCTGCGCTTAGGTTTGAGTTATGATTTTCTTTCTAGCACTGTCTGTGCAACAGAAAGACGTTTCACTTATTGCATTTGCAGCAATTGGAGTCCAGGAATGTCAATGGAGTTGATTTGAATTGGGTTTTCGCTTCTCTTTGTCTGGAGTCAAAACAGTAGAAAGTTTGCATCTTTTGTGGTGTAATGGATTGGGGTTTTGTTCACCGAGCCTGGGACAAGTGGGCTTCCATCAATATTGGTTCTTCAGGTCAGAGCTCTCTCTTTCTTCGTGTTTATATCTTTCTCTCAATCAGACAAGTTATGTAATTTCTTTTTAATTTCAGGTGAGCCTCTAAAGGCTGCTTTGCTTATCAATTATGAACCAACTGCGCCCTCTCGTTTGCTCTCTACTATGTAAGAGAAACATCCCTGCTTTTCTTTTAGAAGTAATTTGACTCTTAGAATTGGAATGTTGTAGTTGTATTTAGGATTACGCTTTCTGTTGATATTTTGATATGTTTATAATTTTGGGCTCAAATTTGGATCCTGATGCCTTTAGTGCAGAACAAGAGGGTATCAAAGCAAGTCCTACGGAACTGAGGCAATTCATTGATTTTGTCAAACGCAATAAACTGCAAGCTGAGAGCTTTATCATTGGTGCGAATGAATGTGAGTTCTGTTTTTTCCTATATCAATGCGCCTAACACGTGCTTTTTGATCTAGTTAAGAAAAGATATTTCCTCGTAGTCACTTCTTTGCGTTCAATCTTGCATCTAATAGTGGAAGGAGGAAGAAAGGAGTAGTGGGTTTTCTTGTAAGTGTCTTTTGACGAGTTCACCCAAAGAAGCTGCATCCTATTGTGTTATGCGAGTATATTTTGCCATCTTTACCTTTTAAGTTTAATCTTTACGTCTCTTGGATCGATGAAATAAACCTATCTGGTCATGCAGATCTTAAATGATATAGTCCTTTCCTGGTCCATTTTGCCTCAAATGATATATACATCATTGTTTCAAATGATGGTGTCATTTGTTCAGAGCTGGGTTATAATTGAAAGATAAAGGTGGCTCCTTAATTGACAGCAAAAGGGTTCCTATATCTTAGCATGGATTATATGGCTTAGCAGACTGTACAAACTGAGAAGTATGCGTTGAGCAGTATGCATAGAAAGACTTATTTATCTAGTTAACTTTTCTTTCTACTCTGTCTCAGATTAACGAAGTTGAAAATTTATGGTAAAAGAAAACTTATTACTTTAAATTCTATGCGTACCATCCAATTCTGATCATTGTAACTTCCTTATATGCTAGAACTTTTTTAGACCAACAGGATTTTGCTTTGCAAATTCTCAATAATAACCTTTTCAACCTCTAACCCAAATACATTCTGGAAATTTGTGTCCTACCTTAATCATTTTACATCCTAGATTGTAAACTTTGTGGACAGATCTGGTGACATCAATTTATGAGAACTGGTTCTGTGCGAGGTGCATGAATACGTCAAAACCTGCTGGTGAAGGTGTTATAGTCATGCAGACATCTGCTTTTCTCTTGGTTGCATTGTAAGCCCATCAAATCATTTAGTTTAGACTTAAATTTTCAGATCAGCTTGAGGTGTTGTTCTGAAAAGAATGCTCTTGGGAAATTTTTGATCTTATTTTTCATTTGGACAGGTATGATGGTTCAATTGGAGCAGCATCTCGTGCCATGGTGGCTGTTGATCATTTTGTGTGGCAGCTTGGGCGAAGAAATCTTTGACTAATCCTTTACAATGGTATGATCATGAGAGTTCTCCCTTCTGATATATGAATTCCTTGTTTTGTCTGATATCGTGGAAGAGAGGATGCTTTTTGTTTATTAACAGTTTTGCGCTATGTAGTCAAGCATGAAAAACTTTGGGATGCCTTTGAACATAAATCTAGCTGGCGACACAAATGTGTAGCAGAAATTTTTGTAACTGTGTTTATTGAGTTTATGGTTGTGATGATAGTATTCTTTTGGCGCCTACTTGACCTTCACGGAATCGTGGGCTAGGTGCGCAATCAAGGCTATAGCAAATGTCAACCTTTCAGGAGACTTTCTTTTTAGTTTCCCCTCTCAGTGCCAGCATGCACTACCCAGTGACAAATGATAATAAAGCCACTTGATTGGTGAATTACTTTGGTGGGGACTGCCAGATACTTAATTTTCTTGCAATGACTCTCTTAGCAGTTTGAAATTGTGGTCCTTGGGTTTCCAGATTTGGCTGGTGCATGAAGAACTGTGAGATGTTTTGTTTAAAGTGTTGGATAAGAATGCGGTTGTAAGTGCATAATATGAAGAATTGGGGTGTTTGACGGTCCAGAGACTTAAAACTTCATAGAAGACCAATATGGGGCATTGAAATTTGCTGTGTATTGCGCTGTTTCTTTATTACAAGTTACTGGCCTTCTCTGTTTTTTTCCCTCTTCTTGAATATCTTGGCCATACCTGATCAGTGGTTGACATTAAGTTCAATGTTGGGATTTCAAAATAGGTGCAATTCAAGAGTCCAACAACCCTCCCTTTTCCATTTTTCTTGTATTATTTTTGAGGGTCTTTATTTTGGAATTTCCCCACGGTGTGTAACATGCCTTCGTTAAATGGAGTTGGTTAAGTTTGGGCCCTTGTTTTAACTCAAGTTGGAGGCACCTGGAACATGTCTCTTGTTAAAAGGTTTGTCCTTAGGTGGCGTTATAAAACCAGTTAAGTGGCAACTCTTTTCCTGCCCTAGTCCTACGTAATCAAACTTCACTCTTTCTGTGTTCGTCTGCTTGATGATCATTTACAAAGCATGGAAACTTTGAATAGTTCAACTTCTGACCTCGTGATTTTTCCTGTTTTTAATCCCATGCAGTACGAAGATTATAAAATCACCTAGTTTACATGCACCTTGTGAGCAACGAAAGACACGATCGTATTGGTGTCTTCTTCAGATCTTAGATTGGATTAAAGGTTGCTGTTCTGAAAATTGAACTTCTATTAAAAACTGATTTATTTCACAATAAAGGAGAGGATACATACAGAAAGACTGTCATTCAGAACATAATTTCTGTGCTGTGGCGGTCTTTTATTTAGATACATTGTTGTAATTCAGAACATAATTTCTTAGATACATTGTTGTAAATAATTGAATACTGATTTAACTTCGGGTATAATGACCAGAAAAGGTGATGGATTTTGTCTCAACAGTTTTGGAGCTTTCCGTTGCTCTTATGACTCAGAATCAACGCTAACACAAGTAGGATTGCAGGGGTATTCGCAGTCGATCTTCTGGATTGCACCTCTATCATAAAACCAATCTCCAACTGCCTTTCCCATTTTCTGCAGAGAAGGGTTTCAAGAAGGAAAAACATTAGTACGTTCCGAGAAGACGAGAGCTAGTACGCGTCTTTGAAGTCATTAAGGAGAAACATGGTTAAAAATGAAATGATGCTTCTGCCAATACCGTGTTGCTCACAACTGGAGATTTATCACTAAACCATGTAACTTGCGATCCGGATTGGCAATGAGCATAACAGGAGTTTATGAACAATCCTTTTGACGAGGAGCTGCCAAGCCCTGTGTTTACAGCCCTTAGGAACTGCTGCCTGTAACCTGAAACAAACCTTTAAAATTAGATATCTCCTTCCTTACAGAAATATATGGCTTGCGGTGCTTAAATTTCTTTTTTATATGTTTTGACAGAAACTGGCGTTCTCATAGTCTTGGTGATCACCTTGCACAGTTTGGAGTTGAGCTGCTGAGCATTTCTTTAAATTAAGCTTGCAGCTCTTCCAGCTTCCTTTTGAATCAACAGCGCTCGGTGCAAGAATATTTTTTAGCTGAGCAGTTCCAGAAAAAGTTGAAGGGTTTAGGGACAATCCAATAAGTATTTATTTAGTAAGAAGTAGAGGAACTGGCCAGAGTTATTTCATTGAACGGAAAAGAAAAAACTTTTTATCTGCTAACCTGCCAGGAATCATAAGCAGAATTTATGAGAAATAACGGTGTTTTCATAGTCTGAGCCACATATTGCGGGAAGAAGCACTGAAACAACTCATGAAAACAATTAAATGTTAAGGAGATTGATAAAGACTTGGTGATCAAGCTGAAAGGACTTGCAAAAGAAACCATTAACAGAATAGCGAAACTCACCAACTCTGGTCTCATTCTTGACGTGCATGATGCAGGCAAATTCTTTGCTGATCCCTGCATAAAAAAGCAGGACGAGAAGCGTTGCTAAATCAGAAAAATGTTCCGATACGCGAATATTGAGTATACTTTGTGGTGGACTAGATTATTTATGTGACCAATGAGATTATCAGTAGAAGGATTATCAAAAGGAAGAGATGGTACATGTGTTTGCACTACTTTCCCGAAGAAGCTTTCGACATATGACCCTCCAGAAATATCAGTTCTGTAGAAGAACATAAACAAACCTCCTTAACTATAATGAAAAGATTTACAAGGATCTTACATGAAATTGAAAGCTTACCCGTGAATAAAATAACCAGCGTCAGAGACGCATTTTACTCTAGCGGTAGCAGGTAAGAGTGATGCAAATTTATCACAATGCAGTATAGCAGCCAACGCACCAGCGGAGCATCCAGAAAGAATAGCCTGTCATTACAAGTTTAGTCTATGAAACAAAGAAGTTTAAGAACAAGAAAAGAAAAAAGGAGGTTCCAGCTTTCAGGTCATTTGAAGCATACATTTTGAGCTCTGTTCATTCCTTTTGCCATCAAATCATCAATAACAGCCTGCCAAATCCTTTCTCCTCTGAAGTAAAGGTTAGTTTTCTGCTCAACAAAAGGAAAATGATACATTATGTTCGCTGTTTCAAGTTTTTCCTACTGAAAAAGACAAATAGTCTCAGTTTACTTTACCGGATCAACAGTGGCAACATCACCAGTAAAAGATGAACCATCACAGTATCTGATCTTGATTCTGTTCCAGTTGTAAAAGTCTACAAATTTAAAACGCAAATCAATTAGAGGTGCTGTACTATGATTACAGGAAATCAAAGCGAACGAGAAATTCAACAAACAGATGAAACCGAGATCTAGAACACGGAAAATGCTGATACCGGGATTAGAACTTTGCTTGCTTCCTAGTATGCCAGAGAATCCCATTGTTTTCTCCATTTTATCTGAAGAACCCTTGTAGGTATTCTTACGGGAAAGACAAGTTTCAATATCTTCACACCATCCTCCTCCCTGCACCGTTCCATACATGATAAAGAATTAATTTTGAAAAAATCGTTGAACTTAACAAACCAAAACTAGAACATAGAGCACCAAAGAACTCATTATGTACGAGGTTAATTGATCAGTTTCCCCTCTCACTTCTTTTGTCCAGCGTAATATTCTTAGCTGAGCATATATAGTTAGCAACAAAAGCTTATCCTTAGACTAGCAGGACTAACCTCCATGTGAACCAACCAGTTGTTAATCCCAGAACCAGATCCTCTTTCCAAATGGTAACCTGGTGCACTCCCATCTAAACAAACTGCAGTATTTTCATCATGGTTCAAGCAAATGAGTTAAAAATGGAAGAAAAGAGAACATGTAGGAACATACATAGAAACAAATTAAATGAAGCATCGTTGGTAAGAAAAGTCTCTAACCAGCTCCCTTTGCTTTTGCAGTCTCAACTATAGTAATAGGTATACTAGCAGCTTCAGCGTTCAGCAATATCAAAGCTATGCAAGCCAGCAGAAGACATATCCACCGGCCTAATCTTGAATCAGCCATTCTGCTAAGTTTACAGAATAAGATAGAGTTGCAGACAATAAGAGAAAACTGAGAAGTTCATTTTATAATGCATCTACATACATATGCAATCGTACCTAAGGAGTTATTGCCTAGATTCGCCTCAGAAGAATGGTGTAGATCTGGTCACGCTTTTTTTTTTTTTTTCCAGAAAGAGACTCAAAAGTGGCACCTGTTTTAGATAATGTGGGCGTATAGCGCAATTAATACGATGAAAGCGTTTAATAGTGCAAGAAAACTACATGTGCCTGATACAGATATATACACAGACCAAATGCCAACTACTAGGTGCTTTCCAGGACATAGTCAAATAATCATGGCTTCTGTGGGCTAAAGATGAAAGCTAGGTTTGGTTTCATTTGTTTGTCATCGAACTTACTATAACAAATGGGGTTTGTTCCATTTAATCTGCATATACTGTCATTTCCTTTTGGCAACTTGTCGGTGCTTGCCAATTTGATAACGCGGAAGCGTCTTGGCTTTTTCTTTATCCGAAATGAAAGACACTCGATGCTTGATGCTTTACAGCTTTCCTTGCTGATGACATAATTATTAGTTGTAGGTGTGTGTGATTGGCTACTCCTTTTTTTCTTCTTTGAGTCTGACATACTAAACAGTAACTAGATTACATAACAGGAAGGATCTCCACTACAGTAGTTTTTATGAGTTGGACGGCATGTTTTTGTGTACATAACATAAAGAGTGGTGTAGCTGTATTGAAGTGGTAAAAAGTGCATGGGAATAGTTATAGAATATCAAGTAGTTTAAATTTTGCAATACCAGGTAGGCGTGGACGTGGATTGTTCCAATGTCTGCTTTTGTTGAATTTGACTGTCTAATGCTTAGTGCTTACTGCATGGGATGTTGTTGTTGGCCTTTTTATGGTCAAGTTCAAGCTAAATACTATAAACGATAAAGGGAAACAATTAAAAAGTCTTGATCTCACGCGTTATTTGATCTCTGAAAACAACAAGTATTCAAGTTTGACACTACTTCAAGAGTGCAAATTGTCACCCAACCTAAAAGACAGACAACTAATTATATTACCCATCTTTTAATATTAATGAAATGCAACATTTGAAACTTGCAAACTGACCAGACTTTTTGTTTTGAGCGCCATAGTCAAGCCGGTGAATGTAATAATATTCTATGACGCAGGTTTGTATGTCTTTTACATGAATTAATATAACGTTGGACATATATAAAGGCTGCACAGTACATAATCATGTTGTACTTGCACATGCTAAAATTTAATAAGGGAATGTTTGATTTTACGTAAAGTTTTTAACGGAATAGAATAGAATGAAATGAAATAGTTTATAATAGAATAAATGTAATATTAGAAAATTATTCTTCGAAAAGGATGGAATGGTTCATAATATAATATAGTGAAATATTATTTAGATAAAGAGTATAATATTATTTAGATAAAGAGTTTATAATGTAATATAGTGTAAAGTTGTTTATCGTTTTATATTCTATCATAAACTTTCCAAATCAAAAGTTTTTCATTTTTACTATTTAGGATAGAATGAGATGTAATATGAAACCTTCTTCTTCCATCTCATTCCATTATAAAACCTTCGATAGAGTAATATTACATTCTATTTTACTCCATTATAAACACCTGCAATTAAACATAGCCTAAACCATCATGTTTCATTCTCAGGACAACCATATTGGGGTTTGCTTCTGCTGAAATGATTTTAATTACAGGACACATCGGTTCTTCTATTTTGTATGACAAGAATGTTTTCTTCCGTTATAATGACATTCAAATCAAAGTTGAGAGAACAATAAGAAACATCCTGTTTGATCTCTACTACTTTCTATCCAATTCTACATGTGTACAAGAGATGGATAAGAATCCAATAACGCGAATGATGTAAACAAAAATATTCTACACCTATACACATTGCAACTGTGTTAACATCTTTGCTTTGTTGTGCGTATATGGAACCCTGCATTATTTTCCAGGTTAGCGCCAGTAACCAACAAAAAAATTACTTCACCCAAACTCTTCTTCACTAATGCTGTTGACTCACTTCTATTTCTTTTCTGCCAAACTAGAAGCAGTAACCAACTAGCCATCTCACTGTGCATCTTCCTTTTGATTTTTCATTTCCGTTTTGGCTTCTTCATTGTTCTTTCAAGTGGAATGTGTTTTTGCTTTTCCTGATAGAGCATATGAGCACATGCGTCAGGTTGAAGTTGAAGACATTGTGGTCTTTGCTTCATATATTCCTTTCTTCTTTCAGGAACCAGAAAGATGAAAACTGTGAAACTTAATGGAAAACTCTTTCTAGAGTTTCATCATGACAAGTTTGTCTGTTAAATTCTGACGATTTAACTGGTTATTTATAAAGCTACGCTCATTCAAAATTTACATTGATCATGGGACTCAGAAATAGGGTATTACTTAAAGGTCTATAGGACATGGAAAAACAGAGATCGCATTGCAGGGTGATTCTACTTCATTGGATTACAGCAAAAAAATGATCATAATTTACTTGTAAGTAACCAATCAAGAGTTCAATGCATTAACTATGATAAGGAACACCCAGCACACATGTTTAGTGCAGCGGTGGCCTGGTCTTTTTTCTTTTTCTATTTAAAAACCTTGATCAATTGATTTTTTTTCTTTTTTCAAGGTTTGTGTGACTGTATTTGTATATTGTAAAAGAATGGTGTATCTTGATAGAGAAAATTATCGTTCTGGTTGAAGTTGATGATCAATGTCGCGATTTAGACAAGTGGGATTGCAGGGATAAGGACAGTCTATCTGCTGGAATGGTGTCCTGTCGTAAAACCAATCACCAACAGCCTTCGCTATTTTCTGCATAATATACATACGTTTGAAAGTAAAAGAAAGGTTAACTTTTGTGAATTGGGATAAGTTGGAGAAAGAAAAAAAAAGCGAGTTCAAGAGAACCACTAGGGATTTTGGAAGAAAAAAAGAAGAATTGCAGTCTCTTACTGTATTCTTGAGCATTGGGGAGTCAGCCATGAACCATGCTTCTTGCTTTTCAGTTTGGCAGTGGATAAAACAAGAGTCTATATATAGTCCTCTAGCTGAAGAGTTTGCTGATCTATACAGTGTACTCAAGAACTGCAACCTAAAATCTGCAAGGGAAATTTACAACCGGTAGTTGGTGTCACTGATTCTGCAGAACTTATAAAGTTGTAGTAATGGCTAGCTTAGACTGCTCATTCATGAATAGAAAATAACAGAGATATTGATAATATCACAAGAATTACTTCCTCTTTTTATTTTCATATTGTAAATGTAATTTTTAGATCTTCTCATTGAAATTTACTGCATTGAATTGATGAGATCTGCTGCAAAGATTTTAGGCTTTGTCCATATCATTACAGAACAGCGTAAAAGTTCGAGTATAATCTACGCTGGAAACTAAAATGAACTATGCATGGAAGATTATCCAGGTTTGCTTATAATTACCTTGCATTATATTGAGTTGAACAGGAGAACAGCTACTAATGTCAAGCTTGCAGGCCTTCCAGGAACCACTGGGATCGTTAACTCCGGGTGCCAAAATGTTCCTTATCTAAACGAAGTTAAGATTTCAAAAGTAAATGGGTCAAGAAAGGGGCCTTACATTTGATCATGTGATACTTTCGTTATTTCACTTGTTTAAGACAGTAGCTCTTCTGAATGTAAAATTTCTCTTTTTATTCCAAGCATAACCTTTTCCACAACTTTCTTTGTAATTGTTATCATAATGTTTATCCCCATATGTCTCAGGAATGAATCATAAACTATAGATTTGAGTGCTTTTCCTCAACTAAGCTATGGAGGTCAAAACCTGATTGCAACATTCTGTGACATGAGACAGTTTTGGCAAAAAGGAAGTTATTAGAAGTGTGCCCACCTGCCAAGAGTCATATGCTGCATTGAGTACAAAAAGTGGTGTTTGTATTTGCGATGCCATGTATTGCGGGAAGAAACACTGGAGACGTTGTGACTCGTACGAGTTAAGATGATACAGCCAACAAAAGAGACTCAACATGATATTGTAAGAAGGAACTTAACATTTTCAGGGAAAGACTTACTAAAGATGGTTTCAATCTTGAGGTGCAGGAAGGTGGCAAGTTCTTAATTGATCCCTGAAGACAACATTTGAAATACTCAATCAGCAGTCTGTACCTCAATTAACAGAACTTACCGCTGGCATTTAGGAAAGTTCTGCTTTAGTTGACAATTCACTAGCAATACTAGCTAATGAGAGGCAATAGAATACAAGATCAGCAAAAATAAGCTACAATATGAAGATAGCATACATGCGTTGTGACCACATCACTGAAGTAGGATTGGATGTGTGGTGCTCCAGAAATATCCCTCCTGTTGTGAAAAATCATGCTGTTAGAGAGGGATTAAAAGAATATAGTCTAACTCTTGTAGCTTTTGCTTTTTGGTTATAGGGTTCCATAGTAAGGTTACGTATTGATAAAATAACCAGCATCTGAAAGGCATTTTGCTTTAGTTCCCACAGGTAGCAAAGCTTGGAAGCTATCACAATGCAGGATGGAAGCCAATCCACCAGCTGAACAACCAGACAGAAGAGCCTACGGAGACACATCCAAACAAGTTATTGTGAAACATTTATGTACAAGAAGCAAGAAAGTGGAGAAGTGATCAAATGAACATCATTTACAAGAAGCCAAGTATGTGGAAAGACGTTCAGATGAACCTCACATTTTTTGCATTTTCCATTCCTTTAGCTAATAAATCTTCAACGACAGCAAGCCAAATCCTTGCTCCTCTGAAGTGAAGGTTAGTAGCCTGGTTAAATTCTAATTGGTTAAAACCCAAACTTCTGTAATCTTAAATTGGTTCCTGCTAAACTGCAACAACTTACAGGATTGACTGCCTGCACATCGCCGGTAAATGACGACCCATCACAATATCTGATCTTAACTCTATTCCAGTTGTGGAAATCTAAAAATTCATATCAGATTTAAGAACTAGGTAAAAGCCAAAATCCAATAATAAATTAGATGTTTACTTGGCTATATATATACCTGGGTTCGATTGTTCCACATTGCTCATGATCCCTGAAAAAGCAATTTCTTTGTCCATTTGCCTAGATGAGCCTAAACGAGTATTCTTACGTTCAAGGCAACTTGTCACATTGTTGCACCACCCCCCTCCCTGATAATGCAACAAAAGTATGTATTATAACATGGTCATAAATTGGTATTGTATGATTCCAAGATTAATCATATATATTTGATATCTAGTGAAATTAACTGTGATGAATTGTTAAAACATTAAAAGTGACATCTTTTGTGTTCAATTTTTCCATTACATAATTCTAAAGGACTTGTGAAACTTTTAATGCTTCTAACTCCCTTTATTAGTGATCCAAAGCTGTCCCAAGTAGCATTCAAGAACTTGTATCCAACAATTTCTTTCGCAATTCATTGTCCCTGTCTTCATTTTCATGATACCATTTACATGTCACAACACTTTGCTATTTGTTTCGTTTTGTCAGAGACAAAAACTATGAAGTGTATTCTGTAGAACTACAAACCTCAAAGTGAACCAACCAATTATTGATTCCTGTACCAGAACCTCTATCCAAGTGGTAAGCTGGTGGGCTACCATCCAAACAAACTGCAATAACATATCACATCGTCAGTTGCAATTAGAACATCAGAGTATTAATAGGAAGCTTTTTCAGTTTCTTCTCGTTAATGATATTAAGCAACGCTCCTCAATTTCTTACCAGCGCCCTTTGCTACTGCACTTGTTACATACGTAATTTCAACGAATAGGCCTTCAGTTTTGAGAATCAACAGTAAACAAGCTAAAAGATTCAACCATCTGCTTGGTGTTGAACCTATCATTCTGCACATATCAGAAACTAATTACCCAATCAACACAATAATTAGCAAGAAGACAAAGGCTTACTGGAAAAGCAAAGAGCCACTAAAAAGCACCATAGACATTAAAAAAGAAAAGAAATGGACTGACTATGATTCCCCATTTTAATTAAGAGTATCGATGCATATTATTAGAGCACAATGGCATAAAAATAAGCTACTACTCATATCATTACATATTGAACCAAAAAGAGAAATCTCATAATGGATTAATCTGACAATTAAAACTCAGCTCGGATGCGTCGTGTCCACCGGTAAAGCGAGCACTATATAATGCCAACTATAAAGTTTTACTTTCATAATATGCTTGCGCTCAAATAATTTGAATATTAGACTGCTCGCGCTTTCTTCAATGGAAAACAAAACCAGAAAGGCCAAATATCATAATGGAAGGTCACATCAACCATCGGCATATAACTTGTAATGACATGATTAACGCACATTAACAGTCGAAAATAACAAGTGCTCCAGCAAGGGAACAGTGCTTTCGGACAGAATAGTTCGCATTGCAAGCTTCTCTCAATGAACTGTAATCGCAGGAACAAAGAAAGAGAAGGCCAAAAGGGGAGTTATTTGATGAAGAAAGTCCATGGTTCATGCGTACCTGTGAGAGCAAAATCCGGAGATGGAAATGGTTGGAAGAGAATGCGCGTGAGACCCAGTTCCGTTCATAAGTTGACAAGTGCAGAAGAACATCCGTATCTAAGTGAAAAACAACGGGAGTAATTCAGGACGGTGGTGGTTAGAGCTACGATTGTATGCGTGTTTCGCCGAAGAAAAGGAAGAGCTTTTGTGGAAAGTGCATTTGCTGCGGGAAAAAAGAACAGCAGCCGACACACATTCGCTTAAAGCACACAAACACACGCACACAAGCATCGGAGGATGAGTTCGGTTTCAGCTTTTATAATGGACATGTCTCGGGTTACGGATCAACTAACCCGACCCGAAAATATAGCGGCTAAAAGCAAGTGGGACAGAATCTTATTGGCTTACGCGCTCTATGTCGAATGAGGAAATAAAATAAAATTTGCTTCTTTACATTTTGTTAGAATTCAATTCATTGAAAATAATATGGCAAATCATCATTTCCATTCTAAAACAAGAAAATAAAGTATATTTTTATCATTAATGCAAATCTATCCTCAAGAAAATAAAAGGGTAATCATCGTCAGCATCATTCAGTCCAAAATTTCGCAATGAAACGAAACTTAGAAAGGTTCGATAATACACAACCTTATTTTTACATAATAAAAATAAAGAAAATTAAAAATATAATTTAATATCTGTGAGTATTGTTTTTCTCTTTTTTGAATTAAAATAATAATAAAAAAGGATTCAAACCTCTTTCTCATTTTTCGAACAATTTAACTATCAATTGTTTATTTTATTATTAATTATTAGGTGCCGTACGGGGAGAGACGTCGCGTCGCGACTCGTGACTCGTGAGTCGCAAATTTTAATTGGAAGAAACAAAAGAATGACAATGTCCATGTCCCATGATTGGAGCGGACCCTACAAGCGTCACACTTCTCTTGCTTCCATTGTTATTGCAACGTTCAGTACACACCCTCCGCCATGTGATTGGCGATTAAGGAGCCATCAAAGTGGGCCCTGCTAAAGTGCTTTGTTTTGTTGGCAATTCACGTATAAACCAAAATCTACTTTGGAATTAGAACCATTAATCCTCGTCTTAGTATATTCATACATATTATTTTTTGCTTATTTTTTATTCAAATATTTATTTTTATGGACTATGGTAATATCGATGCAAAATCAATTAACTATTAAAATAAGTTGTTCGGCTTTCTTTTGATTCACTACTTTTTTTTAAATCTTTTTTTCTTATTCATATCTCTTCCGGGTTACACTATTCCTTCCCAATCGCTTATTGCTTTTCTTTTCTCCCCTTTTCTTCTCTTCTTAGCTTGCATCAGAATTGTTGTTCAGGTTTGCGTTCAATTTGACATTCATTTTGTGGTTTATTGATTCTCTTTTAGAGTTTGAGATTTTTAATCAATTCGAATACCCACAAATAGGTTCCACATCTTTTTGTTTGTTCCTTCATTTGTTCCATTGGTGTTTGTGTTGAGTAAATTTGTTCAATTGAGGCAACACCTTGTTATAAAAATTTTGTGATTAATTGTTCGTGAGTTGCAACAAATAATAAGCTAGACATTTGACAATGAAAATGTTAAACCATTGCTGTCAAAGCTCAAATAACAAAATCAAATTTAATATTATTGACAATGATTCTAAGTTTAAAAATAAATTTAACTACCAAAATTGTCAAATAATTTCAATAATTTATGAAACTATAAACTCAAATTAATTAATATTACATAGTGTTAAGATATAGGTGATTATATCTTATTATTTAATTTTAGACATTATTTGATAATTGAACCTAGTTGTATTTATGTGGGACTCTAGACAAGTTTTGATAAGGCTTAAGATCATAATCAAGAAGGGATTCAAATACATAGTCTATTTTTGGATAATAATTTCTAAGGAAGTAAAATTTGTTGGAGATTTGATTGACAATTGAATCTATTTTGTTAAGGTATTCGCGCAAGTTTTTGGGCTTCAACTATGACGTCTTTTGTGTTGAAAAATGACAGATAGTGTTGTGTTTGACAACTGGGATTTTATGGTTTGTATTGATAAAAAATTATGTGGCTAATCGAGTTAAGATCTTTCTATAAATATTGCTAATTTTTGGGTGAAGGGATTTCGTATTTTGCAGCAACCTTTTCTGGTCCATTATGCAACCAGGGCTGAGTGTGTGGTGTGCTACATTTTCTTGTTGTTTTGTCGTTGATTGGGTGGTTTTGTTGCTAAGAATTTTCTTTTGGTTTATACGATACTTGGCTAGGTGATTTGGGTATATAAGTTGTGTTTTAGTTGATATCGATCATTATTCTTGGTTGGGTATTTTTCATTGTTCAACAACAATTAAGAGTGCTTTTTGGGAATTTTGCAGCTGATTCCTTTTTCTAGTTTTTGTATTATTCTAGTGCTGAACAGTTGTTCATGGTTGATGGTGTGTTTATTGTTGGGTTGATTGGGTATTAATCAGGTGTGCTTTTAGGCTGTCATTTTTGGTATTGGTGTGAGAAAATTTCATAAGTTTTTGTGACTTTGCAGTTATTGTCTTTGTTGTTGATTTTGTGTGAAAAACTCCAGTAGTTGTAGTGGTTATTGCAACTCTATTGGACTAAAGTTTCAATGATGAAACGTTTGTGATTTGAGACATTTTGTGGCTGTTGTCTGTGAGATGTTCCAGTGACGATATTGAAGCTTCACGGCAGATTCTCTTGATGGACAACTTCTCATTCTTCGTTGACGAAGCAACATTGTTAGAGAAGTTGTTTTCTTTCTTAAGTGTCTTTGTTTATGTTCGTTGTTATTTCAATCACTTGAGTTATTTTATTTTCATACTTTACTATCAAACATTGTTAAGAAAATCCTCTGTTAAGGTTAATATGAGAAGGTCGTACTATTGAGTGTGATTTATTTTCACAGGTAATGAGGACGAAGGATAATGTCAAGGGTTGGATGAGTAGTTCTATAATGCCTTGATTAAAACTATTATTGTATCACAGCTGAAAGTAATTAAGCTGGGTGAGGGTCCCGCAGATGTAGACAAGGTGTGCTAAACTCCGTTATCAAATTTCAATGTTGATTTGCTATTTTACATTTAATTTTTTTGTTTTCGGTTGTATTATAAACAACTACAACTAAACCTGAATTTTTGCGAAACTATAGCCCATCGAATTTTCAGATAGATTTATACTTTTTATTTTTATCTTTTAAATTATATGATTTGACAATTTTTATGGTGTCACAAAATTTTCAAGTAGTTTTAACATAAAGTTTGTAATATAATGATCATATATGATTCTTACAGAAAAAACAATAAATATTGAAATATGGTAAGTAATACAAGATTTTAATGAGAAGTTTAACAACTTTTACATTCAAAACAATAAATAAAGTTTCACTCTAATCCGATTGAAAGGAAAAGAAATAATTATTTTTATGGGTTCTAAGCGATATGAGACTCGGTAGATAAGGTAAAGGAGTTCCTTATGTTTGGATTCCTAAGAAGCCTCCTTGCATGTTCAAAGGTATCAATTGAAATAGTCAATGATCTTCTCTCAGGTGTTGGTTTATTGACACCCTCTTCCAACAACTTCTTGGCTTTAACTAAACTAGTAGAATATATAGTGACCGATTCTCGAGATGCAGTATGGATCACTAAATTAGATAAACTGAACGTACGATATGGTTCACCTAAGAAACAAATAGTATAGAACTTAAATGGCTAAGTCAAAAGGTATATGGAACTCAAATTTGAACACATGCATACCTAATTGAATAAACATAGTTTTTAGATTCAACGACTATTCCAAAACAATATATTTCCCTAATATTGTACGGACCATCGAAATATTGCCACCACCTTCATTTTCATCTATGTTCTTTTAAAGATTCGAGGAAGCTTTATACAACACATAGTATATACAATAAGACGTTCATCTAATAGCTTCCTAACAGAAAATGAGATACAAATAATAAAGAAAGAGAGCTAATTCAGGTAATACTAAAACCTTAAAGAAGAAAATTGACCATTGAAGGCATGGAGCGATTAGGCATGCATCAATATGTTTTCTCATCAGTGAGAATTTTGCCACATTCCTCCCATTGGAGCTCATTTTTGCCATCGAAAACTAGTTATCACTTCGACATTCTGTGATAAATTTATGTAAACAATTTTATCATTAAAAGTATAGAATACTTCTTATTTGAATGTTCTAACATTCTAGCATTGTTAATTTTATGATCTATTAACTGAGACTACTTCTTACGATAAATTTGAGAATGTTAATTGTGTATGTACTATGTTTAGGGGATGCATAATTAAGTATGTTTTCCCCTAAATTCACTATTCTGATAAAAGCAGTTAGGTCCCTCGAGGTCCTCATCAGATATGGAGAGAGCTATTGTGTTGGAATTCAAAATAGAATGAAGTACAGGCCAACCCTAGGTAATTATAAGACGCATAAATCACACAGAAAAAAGATGCAAGAAATCTAAGCAGATGAACATATCAACGTTGAATTAGTTAAGCACACATTTACAAAGAGGGAAGACATAACTGAAGAGTCTAATGAAGTGTTGGACCCCGAACTTTTGATGAAAATTAGAAATATTAAAATGAAATTAAATGAGAAAGAAATTGGTGAGACAATT
>JANKYE010000001.1:15566311-15579621 GCA_032467995.1 Erythroxylum dillonii | reverse complement strand
AGAGATGTCGGTCATGATACGGAGAATTGCTGGAACTTGAAGAAGGAGATTGAGCTCCTTATACAAAGGGGAAGGCTAAGTAGGTTTCTAAAGTACGGGCAAAATACTGGTCGGGATAACGAGGGTAGGACCGACCAATCCGACACTTGGCGGAGGCCTCAGAGGCAAAAGGACAGGAATGATGAGGGGAGGCGGAATAGGAATTCGGACGATCGGCGTGACGTGAGGGCACAGTCCAGGGCAAGAGATGATAGAAATGCCGAGCGACAGGATGACCGACCGGTTAGGATCATCAACATGATTTTTGGGGGTAACGCAACAGGAGGGTCGACCGCCAAAGGAAGGAAGAGATATGTCAGGTAGGTCGGAGAAAGCTTGCTAGCAAAGATAAAGAAGCCGAACGATGGGGTGATCTCGTTTGATGAATCCGATTTAGATGGTGTTAGCTGCCCCCATGATGATGCATTAGTGGCCACCTTGAATATGGACGGTAGTGAGGTGAAACGGGTAATGATCGATACGGGCAGCTCGGTCGACCTATTATATTACGACGCCTTTAAGCAGATGAAAATTCCTGAAGAGCGATTGTTGCCAATAGAGGGGCCCATCAAAGGGGTAACTGGAGCATCGGCCTACCCGTTCGCTCGGGTATTGTTGAATGTAAAATTTGGGCAGAAGCCATGCCAGGTGGAGAAGAGCGTAGAATTCTTGGTTGTCAAGTTCGCGGGAGCATATAACGCTATAATAGGAAGAGCTACTCAAAACGCACTTAGAGCAGTTGTCTCCACCTACTACCAAGCAATGAAGTTTTCAACCCCACATGGAACCGGTGCTGTTAGGAGCCAGCAGAGAATCGCTAGGGAATGCTACCTAGCAGAAACAAGGGCGCTTGACGGAGCGGTCATTTTAACAAGTTCTCGCGATGTAAAAGCCGAGGAGGAAGCCGAGATGACGACTACTGCAGAATAAATGCCAAAGATCGCACGAGATCAAGAAGGCCGAACGATATTTTTTACCTATAGATAAGCTTGCTTTATTTGTTTCTTTGATTAGCATTTTATTATTGCTTACGCACCTGTGCATGTAATTCGTGGGAACCTTTTTCCTGATTGTGCCAGTCAGGTTTTTTAACGGCCCACACTTTCGTCGTCATCAATAAAGAGTTTTAGATTTCTTAGCAATTTAATTAAATTGGATTAAGGGCCGAACAGTCCACCAATCGCTCGACAAGGTTGCCAACACAGGATGTTGGAACCGCTCGCCATCGACATCGCTCGACAAGGTTGTCAACACAAGATGTTGGAACCGCTCGCCATCGACATCGCTCGACAAGGTTGCCAACACAAGATGTTGGGACCGCTCGCCATCAACATCGCTTGACAAGGTTGCCAACATAGGATGTTGGAACCGCTCGCCATTGACATCGCTCGACGAGGTTGCCAACACAAGATGTTGGAACCGCTCGCCATCGACATCGCTCGACAAGGTTGCTAACACAAGATGTTGGAACCGTTCGACATCGACATCGTTCGACAAGGTTGCCAACACAAGATGTTGGAACCATTCGACATCGACCACCTTTTAACAAGGTTGCCAACAAAAGATGTTGGAACCGCGCAATGCCAAGACAGGATCTTGGATCGCTCGACATCGACCACTCTCGGCCAAGTTGCCAAGACAAGATCCTTGTAATCAGGCGATGTCAAAACCATCATTGCTCGACCCTCGACAATGCTCGGCCAGTTTCCAAACAAGATATTGGGTCGCTCGACCTCTACTTTGGACGGCCAAGTTCTGAACGAGATCCTCGGAACTAGACAACACCAAGAGCTGAAATCTTGGATCGATCGACCTTAGTATAGTTTGGTTGAATTATTTTAAATATATCAACCGCAATTGACTTAGGCCGGACGCTCTGAATTTGTTCTATGATGCCCGGAAAGACAATTTCTTGTACAAACTTAATGACAAGTTGAATGCGATCGACTTCCGCTGAGCATTCCGCTCGTTGCGAGCTGTACGAACTTATGGCGAGTCGATGGCAGTTTAAAGCTTTTGTTTATAAAATCAGCAAGGCAAAGGATGAAGCTAAAGATATCATTTTTATTTATGTTTTTCTGGTCACAAGCCCGACCAGATGGGCTTCAAAAAGAGGAAAAACAAAAGAAATCACCCCTCGGTAGGAGGGGGAGAGCTAACAATCGGTCCTGGAGAAGCAGCTTCAAGGGCCGGCATAACAATCGGGACAGGATCAGGAGGGAGGATAGCTAAATCGGTAGGAGGGGGTTGGATGAGCGACCGAGGCAGAATCAGAGCCTGCAGGACGAACTGGGGAAGTATCCTCATGAGATTGCTCTCTTTCCTCGTCCGAGCTGAGGTCCAGATCTTCATCTGGAACCACCACACGTTCTCCCTCGACTATTTCCTTCATTTCCTCCAAAGAAAGGCCGAGACTAGTGGGAATCATCGGCACGGCATAATCCTCGAAGGAAGGACGATCCGACCCGTTAGGAGCGCAAACGCTATGACAGTTCTTCAGAATGGAGAGAGCCAAGTCGCAAGCATATTCATGGCACTCCCTCTGTAAATACCGATCTTTCCATCGCTTGATCGCAGCGATCCTTTCCCCCTTTATAGAGCTACGCAACTCCTCCAGCTCCTTCCTAGTCCTTATTTTTCCATCCACTGCCTTTTACCAATCCCGAAGGAATTTGGATCGGAGCTCGTATGCCTTTTTTGCCCTAGACTCGGCAGCGAGCGCCTCACTCCTCAAACCCTCGTTATGAGACTGTAGTGCTCGACACTTTTCTTCCAGCTCATTCTTCGCCGCGGTCACCCAGTTTTTTTCCTCCTCCCCTGAAGCCAGTTGAGCCTTCAAGGCGTCCCTGTCCTCCTCCCAAAATTTTCTCTCTTCCTCCAAGGAGGAAAGTTGAGCTCGAAAGACGTCCCTCTCTTCCGTGACATTTGAAAGTTTAGCTCTCAAAACACGGACCTGTTCATGAAGATCTGTCACCTCCCGATCCAGCGTTAAGGAAGTCGAGCCCAGCCGCTCGACACGCTTATACATAGCAGAGGCGTACACCAGATCCCTCAAGCAACTGCGGACGAGACGGGCCGATAGCTCCTTATCGTCCAACGAATCTATCACTCTCTCAGCCGAAGGGGGGACAGCCTTCTCGACAATATGAAAAGCCACGTCGAAGTCCCCGATCGACGCAGTCTCATCTAGGCGGATAGTGGACACCCATTTCCCAGCATCGGTCGCTCGCTCTTTCCCCTTGCTTTTCTCTTTCTCTTTCTCCTTCCCCTTACCTTTATCAGACGGGCGGGGCGGTCGGTCGAGGACCCGAACGATTTTCTTCCTCCTCTTGAGAGGTGGCTCCACTTCTCCCTCTTCCTCCTCAACGACAGCACCCGCCGGTCGGACAATTAGTGCCGATCGCTCGGGAGTAGCCAAGCGAACGAGCTCTGCAGATTGCTCGGGAGCAGCGTGCTGATCGACTTCCTGCTCGGGCATAGCCGGTCGAGCGACCCCAGTGCTAATTTCTCCTCTCTTGAATATAAAAAGCCACGTCGAAGTCTCCGATCGATGCAGTCTCATCCAGGCGGATAGTGGACACCCATTTCCCAGCATCGGTCGCTCGCTCTTTCCCCTTGCTTTTCTCTTTCTCTTTCTCCTTCCCCTTACCTTTATCAGGCGGGCGGGGCGGTCGGTAGAGGACCCGAACGGTTTTCTTCCTCCTCTTGAGAGGCGGCTCCACTTCTCCCTCTTCCTCCTCAACGACAGCACCCGCCGGTCGGACAATTAGTGTCGATCGCTCGGGGGCAGCCACACGAACGAGCTCTGCAGATTGCTCGGGAGCAGCGGGCTGATCGACGTCCTGCTCGGGCAAAGCCGGTCGAGCGACCCCGATGCTGATTTCTCCTCTTTTGAATATAAAAAGCCACGTCGAAGTCTCCGATCGACGCAGTCTCATCCAGGCGGATAGTGGACACCCATTTCCCAACATCGGTCGCTCGCTCTTTTCCCTTTCTTTTCTCTTTCTCTTTCTCCTTCCCTTTACCTTTATCAGACAGGCGGGGCGGTCGGTCGAGGACCCGAACGGTTTTCTTCCTCCTCTTGAGAGGCGGCTCCACTTCTCCCTCTTCCTCCTCAACGTTAGCACCCGCCGGTCGAACAATTAGTGTCGATCGCTCAGGGGCAGCCACACGAACGAGCTCTGTAGATTGCTCGGGAGCAGCGAGCTGATCGACGTCCTGCTCGGGCATAGCCGGTCGAGCGACCCCGGTGCTGATTTCTCCTCTCTTGGCCCCCGGCATTTTGGCTTTCGACCGACCTCTAGGAGAATTGGAGGATCCAGGAAAGTCTCCGACCCTTGCCACGCTTGCACAACAATGAACGCAGGTTAGAAGTTGAAACCCACACTTATAAATACAATAAGTAGTTCGACCACAAGGAATCAACCGGAGGAAGTAACTCCTTCTCCTAGATCACTAATTCTGGGCAGGGGGTCGATCATGAATGAATTAACCGAGGCCCCTCTGCGATATCTACGAATAAGTGAGTCAAAATCGTAACGCTCGAGCGCCTTGATGATATCGATCACCTCCCACTCCTCCTTGGTAATACACAAGCTCGAGAGGTCGTTCCATCGCTCGGCTAGGGGATATCTCCACGGCCGGGACTCATGGTAAGACCCCAAGGGCCTCACAAAGAAGTATTTCGTCCTCCAAGCTTGAACTTTTGAGGCCGTCCCAGCAGGGCGGTAACGCGCGTCTCTATATTGAAGGTGAGGACTCCGGCCCCGACGCTCGAGCTCTGGTTCATTCTCAAGAAATGCCGTAGGATGTCGACTGATGGAGGATACCCGAACTGATGGCAGAACAAGGCCAGTCCATTGATGAACCTCCAGCCGTTCGGAGGAATTTGGCTCGGCCCTAGCTAGAAGGAGTAGCACACTTCATCAATGACCGGGGCATACGGGAGTCTCATACCACCGATTGAGAAAAAGTGTCTGATACAGCAAAATACCCCCCTGGACTGCTATGAATCCGCTCATTCTCGGCAGCCAGCCTGGGCCCCCATGCTGAAGGAATGTTATTCCTGATAACTGACTGATTCAGCTCTACAGTAGTCATCGCCGACGGTTCACCTGGCAGTTTCTCCACAACCTGCCCATCCTTCCGGACACCCACCTCAACGTCCTCCGTCACCTCAACCCCGGGCATTTCATTCCCGCCAGCCTCTAGCACCTCCACTGCTTCAGCCATCATTTCAAGCGGCCCAATTGTTTGAGGGGCCCTCTCGGCGGTTTCATCCCTCGGACTAACCCCGTGTCTATGACTGATGAACGAAATTTTTACAAAAAGAAATTTAGAGGAGGGATCAAAGAGAAAGAACGTACCTAGTTTGGTGGTGGAAGTGAGGAAGCAAATTCTGGAAACTGTACGCAAAAAGATGGAAGTGAAGACCGAGGGTAAGTAGAAACACAGAATATGCGTGAAGAAAAGTATGAAGTTTGCTAACCTTACGTATTTATAGAAGATTGTCCAAACGGATGTTCCAGCCAGTGTTTGACGCGTGGCAGCCATCCGAGCTAGCGCAGACACGTGGCAGAAGCTTAGACGAGGGGAATTAGGGTTGCTCGAAATCCGGAGCGGCGCAACAGTTGAAAAGACGTCTGGCGGTTGTGCGACAATTAAAATGGCGCACCAAACAGCTATACAGTAGTCGAAAGGACATATCTGACAGTCTGTCAAGGAGCGCAAACCGTCAGTGATGATTACACTCAGCGTGTCACGCAAGCCTTATTGCCCAGTCGGGCGATCTAGCCATGACTACCGCCCGGTCGACCTCAACATTACACCCGATCGACCTACCGAATCGTTGTGGCCGACCGACCTATTCTGTCCTTATCCTCGATCGGTTACATCCGCTCAATCGATCGCATCACATTATAATATATCGATCGGGCCTAGCATGAACCGCCTTAAAGACACGTTACCTAATACTCTATGTACTTCTTTGACCCTTCTCTTCGGTCAGACTCGAGGAGTAGGGGGCTTATGGTTGGGTCGGCTGTGCTAGGCTCAGGCCCACCTCTACAGGTACCAACGGCCCATCAGATGTTAGACTCCAATGCAAACACAAAGATTTACGTAAAGACCTAAACCTAGCATCCACGCCATATATAAGGTACTATTCTACCATGATACAGGTACGAGATTACAACCCTAGCTACTCTTTTTTATTCTCAGCGACCAAAACCTCTCAAAAAGACTAACTTGAGCGTCGGAGGGACCTTCCGGGAACCAACCCCCGGCACGTCTTTGTTTGTTTTGCAGGAATTCCATAGCTGGAGTCACATAAATCATGGATCCTAACAACGACGTTCAACTTCAACAAAATCATACTGAACCAAATCAAAACGTAAAAGAGACACGTTTTCTTCTTTCCTTCTTGCTGGAGGGACTTTGCTCTATACGGTACATGGTTTGATTGGCCAACAATTCGTAGGAACATAATTAATGTTGTGTGATACTTGATAACTTTGTACGTACGTACGTGGTAGGATGACAACGGATGTACATGTTACATAGTAAGCAAACTACCGAATTTTGGCGGCAACTAACCAAGCTCATCACTGGATCTGGATGAGCCTTACCGCGATAACTAACTTTTGCATGGGCAGGTAACCACTTATCACCCTATTATTTCACTTTCTTAGTATGGTTTCATAGGATATGCAAAAGCCAACGCACGTAAATTTTATCATTGTCGCACGACATACCTTGAAGTTTTGTAATTGTAAAACATTATACTGTGCAGGATTCTGTTCCTCATCATAATTGAAGGAGTATGCACGAACATTTTAACATTCAATGAATAGATTTTTAGGTGATAAATCAATATCATATGCTTTAACTATAGAGCTTAATGATCATACATATAAACATAAATATAACCTCCCATTAACTTAAAATCTTCGAATTCATGCCATCATATGAGGTGTTAATGGGCTGGGCCAGGCTCGGGCCACTCTTGGCCTGACCCGGACGGATCGCGGGCTCGGGTGGCCTGTGGCCTGATGGTTCGAGATAAGTTGGCCTGTGGTCCGACCCGATTACAGACCAACCCAGCTCACCATATATTTTTTAAAAAGAAAATTGTAAAAAAGACTCTAAACTCAACGGTGACAACTAAACAGAAGAGTTGCGCTCGTTGCAAGACTTAACCCAACATTTTACGACATGAGCTGACAACAGCTATACACCATTTTTGTTCACGTTTCTAAAGGAACCCCTCTCTTTCAAGAAAATTCGCGGCATATCAAGCTCTAATAGGGTTCTTCGCTTTGCATCGAATTAAACCACATGTTCCACCGCTTGTGTCATTTTTGAAAAAAGGTTCGGCCACGGATGCTCCACCGCTTGTGTCGTTTTTGAAATAAAGTTCGGGTCATGGGCCGTGGCCTGATCATCCCAGGTCAAAATCGGACCGAGCCAAATTTAACATCCCTAGTTATCATAGACATAAATTACTTATTAGGAATTAATATGGGCATAAGAGATTCTCTGTCTCAAATACCCTATTCTAATTTGTTTATGTTCCAAAACGACATAGTTTTATTTAAAACCAAACATAAAATGACGCCATTTTTGAGCTAGAATAGGGTTGGAATATGATAATTGGAACAAAAGATCTAAACCCGTTAATACAAATAAATTAGAAATGAGTATTTAATTTCCGTCACTGCAACAGATTTATATTTCAATGCTGCCACTTTTCTTATTAGCATCCTCACTAAGATGTCTTATTTCCATCATATTATTCAGTGGAAGGTTGAACAGGTGGTGAAAATTCTAGAGGTGTCTGAATCCTTAATGGCTTTCTCTACTGTTCTTCTGGTTCAAAAGGTGTATAAGAAGATGACACTTGTAATAATGTTGTCTTTAGGATAGTTTACATATCTGTCCCTCACTTTGCTTATAAAAGTAGGATTCGCCTTAGTTTGTTACATAAGCTTTTTCAATGAATGAAAAATGGACAAGTTAGTTTTTCTCTAAATCTCTTTTCTCTCTAAAACCTTTAAACCCTAATTATCATGTTTGCATCAAAGGATAATTGAATTTAAATACCTTTGAATAGTCAGCTTCTTCTGAATACCGTTGATATAAAGGAGATGGATAAAATAGCCGAAGAGTTGGGAACTTGTAAAAGATTTGGAATAGTGCACGAGAGACAATGGCTCATTTGACTCCAATTGCATTTTTTAGGTAATGAAAAACTAAAAAGAAGTAATAAGAGGCAAACAAAAATGAAGACAAAGGGAAAAGGGATTTTCCAATTTAATTCTTCTCTCAATTTTACAAATTAAAAAACTAAATTTGTTAGGGTCGGAGAGGCCGGAGGACAACTTCAACACTATTTTACAGAGAAATAACAACGAGATCAATCAATAGACTTGATTATCCGAAGGCGGTAGCAACCATGACAAGTGTGTTGATATCAAGTCGTCACATATGAATCTTTACTTTGGGTCCTAATTAAGTACATAAAAGGCTTAGCTAACTAAACCATGCTGCTGGTCATATGTCACAATTTTCATAATTTGGGCTGCATCACTTTAAGATTAGTATGCTAAAAACGTAGAGCAAAATCCATCTTGATATGGATGAGAGAACTCCTCGAAATCTAGACAAAGACATTTGGTATATACATCAGCTGAATAAGGCCTGCCCAGATAGGAAGAGTTTGGCGACAAGTAGCTAGGCACATGTGGACTGATACTGACATCGAGAGATCCATTACAACCTATGGTCATGTCCTTACCGCGTGATCACATCATATGAATAAGACGTTGCCTTGGTTAACTCTTCTATAAATAGAGTAAAAGGTAAAGTCACGCGTGTGAATCTCCTTGCCTTTTTATATCTGTCACGTTCAGTATATAAATAAACACTTACAGAATAACACTTCCAGGCCAGGACTCTTTTAGGCATCGAACAGGACCACATAGGGCTCAGAGGAAGGTCTAGAGTAAATCGCCGTCCTTAAAAAAGGCGAGAGACATCATGGGGCGAGTAGAAGATGCCGATAATTTAATTTAGCATGCAAATGGACGAAGTAAACACGATAGCCACAAGTTCCCAAAGACGATAAGTATGCACAGGCAACAATCAATCAGTCGCCCGTGTCTGGCACAACTTTCTTTATCTTTCATTTTCAGGGTCCCAATTGACAGAAGAAACCCAACCCAACGTATCCTTCGTCTCATCTTTCTCGCAACTTTTGTCGCATTGGCTATATGCTTCTGCGATGAACTTCGATCCAAAACCTTCTAGTTAATGTGATGTGAGCAAGTTGTTATAAGTCTCCCTCCCTTCTAATAATTTCCCTTTAAAAGGGAAAATGTTTCAAAGGATACTAATTCATTAACATAAGAGTTCCAAAACTTATTTCTGAACTAATTACACAATTTCATATGGTTTAAGGGGTCTCCATAGATGGGGAAAAAAGAAGAAGAAGAAGAAGAAAAAGGTTCCTCAGCTGGCTTATCAGAATCTTATGTAATAACGTTAACTTTGGCAATGACAAGAAACATGAATAATCAAGCTTCGTTTGACATTGAAAATTAATCCTTGATCACCTGGAAATTTTCATTCCCTCATCGATCAAGTTTTGCTAACCTATGGTTAACTAGGCTTGTACTTATTCCAGTTGGCCAGCAGGCAACATTAATAACCAATTCACCAATTGTTTTAAACATCCTTTTCAGAATTACCTGTAACGATTGCCAAATCAAAGAATTGCCGCTTGATTGCTGTCGGACTCCAAATAGTCACACTCAATCGTTTTTGTAGCATTAAATTTAAAGGTGATACATATGAAGCTGCCTAGTGCTTATCTCATCTATTGAAAGTGACATGGGATAATCTTATTATATGGCAGCACAACTGTGGGAAGTAGACGAAGTGATAGCAACATGGGTTGCCCTCCGTAGGTGGGGACAAAAAACTGTCGTTTCGCACCTGTAGAGTTCATCATGCCTTCGATCCAAGTTGGGAATACAGAGCCTTCCAGGCTGGACTTAGGGAAATGAAAATGGTGACTATGTTACATATATAATACAAAAGAACAGAGTGCCTCTTAGGGTTGAACTACAGTTGGAAAGGTCGAGTCCCGAGGTCGGGACTTAGCCCGTAATTCTTTTATGTTGTAGTATTTGATAGTGGAGGCACCGAGGCAGGCTAAATATATTGATATTAATTAATTAATTTTAAATAATTTATTAAATATCACGTAGACTTAAATATTTCACAGTACACCTACTAATAACTGCAGGTTGTGGTTGTACCGTTATAAATAAGAACAAAGATAGGTAGACAAATAATTCATTACATAGCCCAATGAAGAGCGATTCAATACAAGGCCGTACAAAATGCCAAGTTGCTACAAATATGATCTTACATCCAATGATCAAGTCAGCCAGTCAACGTGATGGCCTTGGTCGGCGAATAGTATCTCTTTAATCCGGCAGCAGCAAATTTTATGAATAAGAGCATATTTCTTTATTTTATAATGTCGCAACAGTCTGTGGTTCCTTTCCTTTGATGTCAGATGGAGTATGCAGATAAGTTTGACCTTTCCCCAATACTTTATACTGGTTCTCAGCCCAAATAAGAATCAGATGGACAAATCAGATTCATGTTGTGTTACATTTTGGTCCAAATTGTGCAATTATAACTTTATTGAAAAAATAGATGATTGCTAGTTTCAAACTCTAGAAAGTATACAGTGCATAATAATCGGTGGATCCTCAAATTTTATCTTTAGTTTTTAATCTCTTCTTAGCAGCTAACAGGTTTACTTTTTTTCTTTTAATTAAAGAGAAACTAACGAAAACATATTACAAAATAAGTCTGGAAAAATGGATCCCTGGCCTATCCTCTAAAAGGAGATGTTGGCACCCGATAGATGTGTTATCAAAATAAGTGACATCGACGTCAGAATGTTTTGCATCGTTAGCTAGTCAGTATGTACATCTATTGCTCTCTCAGTATATACGTCGATGAACAACAGTCCAGTTTCGAGTAAACAGTTTTTGAATACCCATGACAATGGGATTAAGGACCGATGAGCAATTGTCCGAGGAAGAGAGGATATGGTGCACTGCGAGAGAATCCACTTCCAATTCTATCCGGTGGAAGCTCAGGTTTCATGTGATCGAGAGCCCTGTAAATACTCCCCAAAATTCTGCCGACAACGAAGTGCAACATCCTAGATTCTGAGTGAACCCATCAAGCTAATTGCCTGCACTATCTCATATGAGGCCACCTGTTATAGCTGAGAGCTGGGAACAATTACACGCTCCATCTGTGTTTAATTTTACCCATCCAGAGGGCGGTATGCTACAACTGATGAATTGCTCTTGACAAGAACGGTACCCAATATTAGCTCGGCTTTGCCACACGGTAAACTTGTAGATTTGATCTGTATAAGATAAAATGAGAGAAATTGATGAGAAAGACCAATTGAAATACTCATCAAAGAGTGAGAGCCCTTATTTTTTATTACTTCTTATTCATAAATAATCATGGCAAGATCTCTTAGAAAGTGTTTAACTTATCTCCAAAAGTTAGCTCTGGAGGAAGAAATTTGCTCACTGTTATAAATTGTTGAATACTCTTGTACTTGTCTTATATGAAATCCCTGACAAGATCCTGGGCTACCACCCTCTCAAGTTCAATTCAAATGGGGTCGCCTAGTCACTGAACCGAGGCCACCGCCATCTCAAGTTCAATTCAAATGGGGTCGCCTAGTCACTGAACCGAGGCAACAATTGAATTGCTTGCACATTGAAATTATTTCATGGCTCGTAACATCTCCACCGCTTGGGGGAACACTTGGAAACTTGTCGAACGGGCAAGCGTTGAATATGATGGTGATGTTGAAGTTTGAAATACTGTGTCCAGATAAGAAGTCTTTAATACTGTTTAACATTTTTTCAATATTGGAATATAAAAGTGCTCTAATTCTTTGATTGAAACTTTGACTACAGAAGGTCTTAGAATATGATCCAAATCTAACTTGAACTTAACGCAAATAAGTCTGAAACCTTAAATTCAACTAGAGCACTATCAGAAGGTCTTTAGAAATTGATCCAAATCTAACTTCAACTTACGCAAATTAGTCTGGAACCTTAACATTTGGCCTGAATTAAACAGACAATCAAGAACTAGAGCACTTTTATAATACAATATTCTAAAAATATTAACAAAAAGTCTTGGAATTTGATCCAAATCTAACTTGAACTTACGCAAATTAGTCTAGAACCTTAAATTTTGGCGTGAAAAACTGAAGTGTGACTAGAGTTTGGAACTGGATTTGGTGTTAGGCCTGTAAAAAAGAATTTGCACCTTAAGACTTAAATCCAACTTAACCAATTTCCATCTCTATTTGTCTCCAGTATTATCTCTTTCATTTATTATCGGAATGGATGCACGACTAAATACTTGATATTACTAAATTATTGATTTGGGTTGATTCAACTTTTTAAGACGAGCTTGTAATGGATAGTTATTTTCTCCGTTTTTAAACCTGGACTGGACCGGCCGGTTCGACTGGTGACCGGTCGGTGGTCCGGTCCGGTTTATCCTTCAAAACCGACTATAAATTGACCTAGTCTGAACTGGTCAAAACCGGTCAAACATTTTTGTATTTTTGTATTTTTTATTTTTATTTTTATTTTGTATTTTTGTATTTTTAAATATTATATATAATTAAATATAATTATTGCATAATTATTACGTCATACCGGTTCAATCGGTCGAACCGGTCAAACCGGTGACCAGTAAGGCCACCGGTTCGATGACCGGTCCGGGTTTCAGAACATTGGTTATTGTTACAAAGGTCACCTTGGAGACTCGAACTTTCACCCGAAGTTTCACGCTCACACCCTTTGCACGGCAATCTCACTTTGATCCGTTAAAGTAAGACTCAACCTTTCCCAACCCTCGAAGTGTTTACCTCGCACACCCTCGAAGAAATAATGCGGAAGTAACAAAGAATATAGGCAACAAGAAAACACACACAGAGATACGATCAAAAAACCAACTTTATAAACTTCCCCTCAAAAGAATATAAATAATGCTCTCTCTGATCAAGTGAGTAGAGCAGAGCTCGAATGAGCTATATATATATAGGCATCTAACCTAAAGTCACAGATTTCCACTAAATCTGAACTACTTAAGATCACGTCTATCTCTATCAGATAAGATCTCACGAACCAATTGGATGACACCCCTAT
>JANKYE010000001.1:15529109-15550318 GCA_032467995.1 Erythroxylum dillonii | reverse complement strand
CCAAATTCCAAAATTGGGCATAAACCCTAACTCACACTAATCCAAAATTAAACACCATCTTAGCATAATCACTTAAAATTAACTTCATAATCCACAAACCCATGACATTCTTAAGCTATCTAAACCAAGAATTTCTAAAATCCCCAAATCTCAAAAATTGACATAACCCTAACTCACATTAATCCCAAAATTAATCATTAATCATAACATACTTACTTCAATTAATCCCAAAATTAATCATTCGGGGTCCAACACTTGATGTGTAGGTTGCCACATGTGGTATGAAATCTCTGATGTAGTTGACAATCTAGAGGAATTGTTGAATTTGCTTTACATTGAGATTTTCATCTGGAAATTGCAATAATTTTTTTGCAATATGTGGACTTGGCTGATAGAATCTATCATTGAATTGCATTACAAGAAACTCTATTTCTGTTGTACCAATAATGCTTTTTAAGGTCGAAAGCATGATCCCATAGTGTTTTGTGATATCCAAAAATCTTTGAAGAAGGGCCTGATGTTCCTCATGGGTCGTTGAAAACTGTAGAATGTCATCGATGTAGATCAAGGCACTGTTGAGGATAGGCTCATAGATTTTTGTAATGGACTTTTGGAACAGTGATGGTGCGACTTTGATTCCAAAGGGCATCACAATCCATTGGTACTAAGTATTGAGAATGCAGAATGCAGTCTTGTAACTTTCTTCAGGGTGAATACCCAGTGGCCAAAAACCAGCCTTAAGGTCAAACTTTGAAAATATAACAGCTTCCTTAAGAAATAGTACCTTTGTACTAATTTTGGGCAAAGGAAACTTGTCATCTTGCAGGAAAGCATTCAGAGGCTTATAGTCTATTACTAGACGTTTCTTTCCACGTTTTTGCTCTGAACATTTATTGACATAGAACGCTTGACAAGCCCAATCCAACTTTGTGGACTCAATTAATCCTTGTTACAATAATACGACACGCTCATCTTGTGCAAGCATTAAGTCGTCAAGGTTTATTCTTGGATGTGCGGCTTTCGTGGGATTAATATCCTCATTCTTTTTTAATGGTAGACTTATGAAAAAGTCTAAATTTTTTCACAGACGATATGGATGAGTAAACTGTGCATGAGACTCTGGACAGTAGCTCAACAGTTTATCTCGAAGTCCAGTGTATTGTGCAGGAACCTGTGTAAGTTCAAACACATTTTTTATGTCAGTGTATGTACTGAAAAGGTTTCGATACCTGAGGCCGGTGCGTAGGATTTATAAAGGTTAGGCTTTACTGTATGTATCCATTCCAATAAAAAGATCTGAGCCTGGTAAATTGCTTCCAAGTAATTTAGTCCAAACTATACACTGAGGAAAGAAACGAATGCAAATTCGTTTCTTAGTAACCAACCCAATTTTGAAAAAGTTACCATCAGCAGCTGTAAAATACTCTTCATGAGATGTCCATGCTTCAGATGATAAGATATTGGGCTTCATGATCGTACAACTGGAACCAGTATCCATAAACCCAATAGCCTTGATGGGTCTATCATATTTATCTTGTTGAAAAATCTGGATATGGACATATGGTCATTGTACTATAGTATGATCTATCTTCATACATGTCTGCTGTAACATGTATAACAAATCATCATCAGTAGATAATATTGGTGGAGGTGGTGCAATCTCGTTTCCATTTTCATCGTATTACCATGTCCAGTCTGTATCTTGGCGTGTGAAATACAGGATAGTCATTAATTCATATCGAGAGTTTCTAATATATTCAAGCATCCGTACTTGTTTTGATATAAAATACATAATAGGTCTGTAATAAGGTCTTCTTGTTTGTATATCCATATTTTTTTTAATTCTGCAGCATAATATAATCGTAGTTCATTTATTAATCTGTTTATACTATCCTTTGAAGATAAATCTAGTCGGACCAAATGTTCTCCATAGGCTTCGACGTTCATGGGTGGATGAAGAAAATTTATTATATCCATTCTATGCAGATCACAGAGTAAACACAGAGTGAAGGGTCCATCATGCTTCCTTACCTAGTTTCGGTTTGACCAGTATATCACCGGGTTATACCACGGAGATTTTACCAAGTGTTTTAGCCTCAACCTTAATTTTTGAACCAAAGTAACTCGCCTGTAGTTCCTTCAGCAAGACCTAGCGCAGCCTTGTTTCATTTCCTACCTTAAGGCGTAAGAAAATAGCTAAGGAAGGATGTAGGGTATTACTCTATTTTTACTTCTGGAAGGCACAGAACAAACATAAGAAGAGAAGTGTTTTATTTATGAGACATGGGGAGTACAGAGAAGTTTACATGGGAGAATGGTTTCTCGATGCCTTTCTAGTTCTACTAGCTTACCTATTTATAGTAAGCGTACCACTATTTACATGAGACACGTCTAATTATAGGACAAACTGATATTTTGTTACATGGGACCCAACTATATGACATGTCTAACTATTTGACAAAACTTATAGCAGACTTTGATACAAACTTATAGATAATATTGAGTGACAGATTTGACAATTCTAGTCACTATCTTCTTTTTGTGTTGGCATCTGTTGTGCAGTGATTTTGATGCATGATGGACAAATATCTTTAGGATGTTTACGAAACTGACAAATCTTCTACTATGCTTGATAATTTGATTTTATCACACCAGTTTCGAGCAACTTCATCTTTGTTAATAGGAAATTTTGAGCCGCTATTGGAGTAGTTTTGGCTGGTGATATCATAACTGATGAATGAATCTTTTGTCCTCCATATGTCCGAAATCCTTTTTTGAAACTGGCTTCTGGTCCTTGAAGTACTATCCTGATTCCAATTGTTCTTCTATTATGGATATCTTTTTCTTCAAATTTAATATAATCTTTAGTCTTTTCTTGGTTTACAGATATTGAGAATGTATCTGCTTTTCCCAATTGGATTAGATGATAAGCTGGATAGTTACTATCATTATCGAAATCTGGTCCTGCTGACAGAAATTTTAATAGGAGAATATCTTTGGGAGTTATAGTAGGATTATTGAGATATCAATCTCGTACTCCATCCTTTATCTATTGTGGTAGAAAACTTATTTCTAGAAAATTTGGTAATGATAAATATATTGAATTCAAAGCTCCAAAATCATACCAATATCTTACCTCTCGTGGATCTGAATCTTGGAAATAAATGATTCTAGGATATATTCCAGAGAAATCAATATATCAATTTTCACTATTTGGCAGGTGGAGTAACTCTTTCATCATCTTTTGTTGTTATTCCATTTCAGGAGTAATCATTGATGTTTCTTTCATTATCTGTGAGGTGGTAGGTAAATTTGTTGAAGGACTAGTAGTTTTCTGGGGTTGTAAATCGATATTCATCTTTTCTAGTGAGAATTGTTTTAAGGTATCTGTCTTTGGCTGAGTAAAGTAATCTATTTTTGGATGTGTAGAATGAGCAATATATTCTATTATCTTGAGGCTCGAATTTTCATAATTTTCTATATTCATTTGGATGAAATTACTACCTCGCTTTATCAAGCTAGAAACTTCTTTTGTCAGTCCTGGGAGATTAGCAATATCGAGAAAGTCTGAGACATTATCTTTAATATATCTTATCTCTGTATCCATTTTGCGAATTTCCTCAAGTATCTGAAGTTAATGGTCTTCCATCTCTTGTGAGAAAATCTGCTAGAACATTTTTGTCAAACTTAATAATTTCAATATCAAAAATATATAATCAGAAAGTAATGTTTGCCATCTAATTAATCGTTTATACTCAGGTTTACTTGGTAGGTTATTTTTAATAAATGCTTTTACCTGGGTATTATCAGTTCTTAGTAAAAATCTCTTTGGAGGTAAAAAATAATAAAATTTTTTACAATTTTTTACAACTGCTAATAATTATCTCATTTATATGATATCTACTTTCAGTATTTGTAAAGGTTCCTGAACAATATCTACATAAACTTTCTCCTATTTTTCATTATTATGGTAATCTATTTTCTTTAAAATTCCACTTTAATAGTTTTCCGAAGCATCAGTTTCGTATTAAATTATCTTCTTTACTAGGGAAATATAATCTTGGTAATGTCCTACATAATTCTTTTACTTGTTTTACTTGAGTTTCTAATTCTGGGGTAAAACTAAATATCTTGTCTTTTTTAAGTAAATCTTGAAACAGTTTTCGTAATTGAGCTAGGTTTTGAATAAAATCTAAGGCATATGTAGAATTCCTAAAAATCCTTGTACTTGCTTTTTATCAATTAATTTATCCGGAAATTTAGAAATCTTTTTTAATATATGATTTTGAAGTTCTATTCCTTGTCCATCTACTTGCATACCTAAAAACTCTACTTTGTTTTGTAATATTTTTGATTTCTTTTTAGATAATCCTAATCCATGTACTACACAAATATCAACAAATTTATCTAGACGTTGTAAATGAATTGAAATATCTTCAGATGCTATCAGAATATCATTAACATATACAAATATATAAGAATAATCTTTAAAGATATTATCTATTTTTCTCTGAAATATTTAAGGTGCATTTTTTAATCCAAAAGGCATTGCTAACCATTCATAATGCCCTTGTGGAGTAGAAAATGTTGTGTATTGAATACTATCAGGATGCATTTTTATTTGCCAAAATCCACTTTTGCAATCAAAGTTTGAAAAGATCTTTTTATTTCTAGTTCTATTAATTAAACTTTCTTTATGTGGAAGAAAATATCCATCAAATACTGTATTATCATTTAGTTTTTTATAATTTATCACCATTCTTGCCTTACCTCTAACCTGTTCTGCATGTCATCTTACGATGAACGTAGGTGAACTGTGTGGTGACTGACTGGATATAATAAATCCTAAATCTAATAATTCTTTTATTTGTATCTTAAACTCTTTTTGATCTTCTTCATTGTATCTCATAGGTTTTACTCTAATAATTTTATTTTTATCTATCATTTCTAGTTTAGCATATAATTGATTTTTATCCCAAAATTGTAAAGGGTTTTCTGTATAAAAATGTTCTAGTTTTGTTGTTACTTTATCTATTTCTATATCAAGAGATCTAAATACTACCTGGTATTGTAAAAAAGGTTTTGTTTTTGGAAAAATCGATCTTTGGGTGTAACCAGTATCACCACGCTGGGCTGTGCGAGGGATAAAGGAAATAGGAAAGGGTTTAGCATAAGCTTTTTTAAGTCTTTTAATAGTTATTAAGTGATGACAAGGAGTTTTAAATAATATCTTATTAACTACTGTATCAAAAGTTATTTTATGAAATAATTGTAGAAATTATTCCTAATAATATATCAGTACCAGTATTATGGAAATAAAAAGGGGGGCATTTTATCAGAAATGATCCTAATAAAATTATTGGTTGTTCAATCCCTTTATTTATTTCTATAATATTATTAGATATATCTCTCCCTTTTATTATAGATAAATCTTTATAATATTCTATCGGAAAACAATCTGTTTTACATAAACATGCTCCTGAACCACTATTAATAAAGGCAAAAAAAAATTCTGCTCTATAATATTTATAGGTTATTCCTATAGGAATATATATGCTATAAGGGCTTGTCATTTTGGAATATATACTAATTTATCATTAAATGTTATCTTTGATCCGTATGAAGTAATCTGGTAAGGTTTAACAGTTTCAAGAAAAGTTAATCCTAACATTATTTCTAATGTATCATTAAATCCTTCATTTTCTATTAATAATCTAATTGGTAGTATATCTTGTCCAAATCGTATTAACGTGTCTATTGCTTTATCTATAGAATGTGGTTCACTAATAAAATTTGTATATTGGTGCGGTTCATCTAATTGATATTTTTGTAACTTAGTACAAAGTTTATGATTGATATAATTTCCATTGGCTCCTGTATCTATTAGTATATTAACTGGAACAAAAGTTATTCCATTATAATAGTCTCCCTTTATCTTATAATTTCTATAATTATCATTTTTAGCCATTATTAAATTATTATGATATCTATCAAGACTCAATTGTCATGTTAGAGGCTGACTCCTAACTCCAGTATTTGTAAAAGATAATCGAGGTGCTATATTGGTCGAAGTCATTAATGGTTTATCATGTAAATCTAATTCTAAAGGTCTTGACTCTATTTCTTCTATTCTAGGTAGACTTGGCATCTGAATTTGACAGACTTCATTAAATAAATAAGGAAAGTCTATCGTATCTTTAACTACAAAACACTCTAAATAATGTGTATTTGATATGGCATATGAAATTATATAAGTTATCGAATAAGGTCTATTTTGTTGTTTAAAGAAATCTTTTCTTTTAAAATCTTGTATTAAGCTTAATGTTTTATCAAAATCTTTATCATGTATATGGTAAGAAATTCGAGGGTATATATTGGATTTCAATTTACCATATTGTAAATTACCTTTAAGTATACCTAAACAAGCTTCTTCTATATTAATTTCATATGCCATATCAAATACACATCATTTAGAGTGTTTTGTAGTTAAAGAAACGATAGACTTTCCTTATTTATTTAATAAAGTCTGTCAAATTCAGATGCCAAGTCTACCTAGAATAGAAGAAATAGAGTCAAGACCTTTAGAATTAGATTTACAAGATAAACCATTAATGACTTCAACCAATATAGCACCTCGATTATCTTTTACAAATACTGGAGTTAGGAGTCAGCCTCTAACACGACAATTGAGTTTTGATAAATATCATAATAATTTAATAATGACTAAAAATGATACTTATAGAAATTATAAGATAAAAGGAGAATATTATAATGGAATAACTTTTGTTCCAGATAATATACTAATAGATACAGGAGCTGATGGAAATTATATCAGTCATAAACTTCGTACTAAGTTACAAAAATATCAATTAGATGAACCGCACCAATATACAAATTTTAATGGTGAACTACATTCTATAGATGAAGAAATAGACGCGTTAATACGATTCGGACAAGATATACTACCAATTAGATTATTAATAGAAAATGAAGGATTTAATGATACATTAGAAATAATGTTAGGATTAACTTTTCTTGAAACTGTTAAATCTCACCAGATTACTTCATACGGATCAAAGATAACATATAATGATAAATTAGTATATATTCCAAAATGACAAGCCCTCATAGCATATATATTCCTATAGGAATAACCTATAAAGATTATAGAGCAGAATATTTTATTGCCTTTATTGATAGTGACTTAGGAGCATGTTTATGTAAAACAGATTGTTTTGCGATAGAATATTATAAAGATTTACCTATAATAAAAGGGAGAGATATATCTAATAATATTATAGAAATAAATAAAGGGATTGAACAACCAATAATTTTATTAGGATCATTTTTGATAAAATGTTCCCCTTTTTATTTCCATAATATTAGTACCGATATATTATTAGGAAATAATTTTCTACAATTATTTCATAAAATAACTTTTGATACAGTAGCTAATAAGATATTTTTTAAAACTCCTTGTCATCACTTGATAACTGTTAAAAGACTTAAAAAAGCTTATGCTAAACCCTTTCCTATTTCCTTTATCCCTCGCACAGCCCAACGTGGTGATATTGGTTACATCCAAAGACCAATTTTTTCAAAAACAAGACCTTTATTACAATATCATGTAGTATTTGGATCTCTTGATACAGAAATAGATAAAGTAACAACAAAACTAGAACATTGTTATACAAAAAACCCTTTACAATTTTGGGATAAAAATTAGTTATATGCTAAATTAGAAATGATAGATAAAAATAAAATTATTAGAGTAAAACCTATAAGATACAATGAAGAAGATCAAAAAGAGTTTAAGACACAGATAAAAGAATTATTAGATTTAGGATTTATTAGATCCTGTCAGTCACCACACAGTTCACCTACATTCATCGTAAGAGGACATGTAGAACAGGTTAGAGGTAAGGCAAGAATGGAGATAAATTATAAAAAAACTAAATGATAATGCAATATTTGATGGATATTTTCTTCCACATAAAGAAAGTTTAATTAATAGAACCAGAAATAAAAAGATCTTTTCAAAATTTGATTGTAAAAGTGGATTTTGGCAAATAAAAATACATCCTAATAGTATTCAATACACAACATTTTCTACTCCATAAGGACATTATGAATGATTAGTTTATATATATATATATATATACACTATTCTATCCAAAACTCGAGTTGAAGGTAGGGCGAAATCAAATTACTTAAGTCCACGACGCATCCGCTGGTTAGCGAACGTTCAAAGAACCATTGATCACTCCTGTGCATTTCTGCAGGTAGGGGGCATCGAACTCACGACATGGTGCTTAAGACCTAAGCTCTGATACCACTGTTTTATCCAAAACTCGAGTTGAAGGTACGACGGAATCAAATTACTTAAATCTAGGGCGGAATCAAATTACTTAAGTCCACTACGCATCCGCTAGTTAGCGAACGTTCAAAGATCCATTGAGCACTCCTGCACATTTCTGTGGGTAGGGGGAGTCTAACTCATGACATGGTGTTAAGTCCTAAGATCTGATACCATCTAGGGGTGTTGTTGCAAAAATCTTGTGCAATCCATTCGGGTGCGTGCAATCCATTGCTACTTTTACTATTCATTTTATTTATTTATTTAATATATTTATTCAAATCCAGGGGGCATTGATGGTGGTTTGAATGTTTCTCCATTTTCTTCCAGTTCAAGGAGAGTAAAATCTATTAGAGTTTGTCTCATATTGAGAATTCCGAATGTATTCTAGTATCTGGATTTGTTTGGACATGAAATACATGATTGGTTTATAATCTGGTCTTCTTGTCTGGATATCTTTGTTATTTTCCAGTTCCGCAGCATAATATAATCTTAATTCATTTATCAAATGATTGATACTATCTTTTGAACTTAAATCTAATCGAACTAAATGTTCACCATAGGCTTCAACATTCATAGGTGGATGTAGAAAATTTCTTAGATTCATTCTATGCAAATCACAGATAGAGCAAATTACTTAAGTCCACTACGCATCCGCTGGTTAGCAAACGTTTAAAGAACCATTGAGCACTCCTGCACATTTCTGCGGGTAGGGAGCGTCAAACTCATGACGTGGTGTTAAGTCCTAAGCTCTGATATCACTATTCTATCCAAAACTCGAGTTGAAGGTAGGGCGGAATCAAATTACTTAAGTTATGGTATCAGAGCCTAGACCTGTTGGACTTTTCGATATATTTATTTTGTTAAAGTTATTATGTTTATATTTTTATGTTATTACTATAGAGTTATGTTTTATATTAGTTCAAATATCTATAGCAGCTTGTGTAATAATAAATATTGAGTAATGGATAAAAAATTTAAGATATTAAAAGAGCAAGAAAATTATTTAAAAATAGATAAAGAAATAATTGAAATACAGAAAACGATAATTTATTATGGACAAAAAATATTACAATACTGTGAACAACTGACACTTGATATAGAATCAATAATAAATCATAAAACGATAGAATAAGATAAAGAAAAACAAATCACAATTCAAAAGGAGATAGAATTGCTTAAAAGTCCTTATCTTAGCCATCTAGAAAGATTAAAAGATGTCAACAAGTGATTCTGATAGTAGTCAATCACTATTACCTGATGTAGATAATTTAATAACTCAAATAAGAAACTTAGATCTTCAAGATAATTTTCTAAATATCAAACTAGTAAGGATAAAAGCTGAAAACCCTAATATCACAGATATACCAACTTCAAGTAGAGAATCATATATACGATATAGACAGAGTCAGAGTTTTAATAAACCAGCAACAGGATATGCTGGATTAATGCATACTGGACAAAGTTCTGAAAAATATACTCCTTTTGAAAAAATGAAAGCTGATACAATAAATCCTTTTGGTATTTATTTAGATTTAGATTGTATTGCTAACATTGAAGAGGCAATAGATAAGAGGGAAACTATTGTACGAATAGCTGTTGTAGTAAATAAAATGGATTTTGAAACAACTAAAGGATTTATGGAGAAGACTCTATTAAATAGTGCACAAAGATTTTGGAAAAATCTAGATGAATCAACTAAACAATCTATATATGCTGAGCCAGATAATTTTATTACAAAAGTAGTAGAAACATTTAGATTAGAATTCCTTCACCAGAATTCCACGGTGAAGGAAAATATGTAAAAGATCCTAATATTATAACAAGATATACAACTACTTTAATGCGATTACAATTATGTGATATTTGTGAAATGGATAATATATTTGTGTCTTTCAAGATTATTATTACCATATATATAATCAAGTTTATGATACTAGTAATTATTTACCTTTGTTTTTTGCTAAGATTCCAGACCCTTAGGGTTCAAAACTGATAGATACATATAAACCCGAAAATATAGATACCTTAGGTAAAAGAATAGAACATACACGAAATAAATTAAGTAATTGATGTGCTGATGCTATTTTGGCTAAAGCTAGAAAAGGATTAAAGAAAAGAATTTCTTTATGCTTTGATAAGCCTAAAATGCCACTAATAATAGGATGTGATAGTTCTTATTATTATGGAAAGATAAAACGAAAATATAAAAAGAGAAAACAATATAAATATAGAAAGCCTTATTTTAAAAAACGTAAGGTACGATATTATAAAAGAAAAGAATACAAAAAGCCTATAAACCTACATATAGGAGAAGAAAAACAATTCCTAAAGAATGTAGATATTATTACTGTAAGGAGATAGGTCATTATGCGAATAATTGTCCAAAAAGAAATGAGAAAAAAAAAGAAAATAGAAATAGATGATGATATAAAAGAGATGATAAATATAGGAAAATTTATAAAAATAGATAATTTTAATTTAGATTCAGACGAAAGCATTTTTATTTTAACTGATACTGACCATACTTCTGAAGATAGTACTAAATAGATGGAAATTAATAACATAAGTCAGAATGATAGTGAACCTACTATAGATAATCAAATAGAACAAACAGGAGAATGAACAAACAGGAGAACAAACAGGAAATTTTAATAGATAAGAAAAAACTAAAACATATTCAAAATGAAAATTTTTCATTATCAAATTATTCAGGATTTAAAGTAAACACTTTACAAAGATTAAGAATAAGAACTAGAAAACGTAATTTATTTTATGGATTAAATATACAGGAAAGAGCTTTAGAAGTTTCTATAGCTTTTAATAAAATAATGATACCTCTTTTAGCTAAAAAAGATATCCAAGAAAAAATACAAAAGATTAAACTAGAAATAAGAAATACACTTGGGTGGATACATATTGGAGCCATACAAATTATTATAAAATCAACTTTTAAAGAAGGCTTAGATACTCCTATAGAATTAGCTATAATGGATAATAGAATAATTAATAGAGAAGAAGCCTGCTTAGGTATACTTAAAGTTAATTTACAATATGGTAAATTGAAATTCAATATATACCCTTGAATTCCATACCATATACAAGATAAAGATTTTGATAAAACTTTAAGTTTAATACAAGACTTTAAAAGAAAAGATTTCTTTAAATAACAAAATAGACCTTATTCGATAATTTATATAATTTCATATGCTATATCTAATACACATCATTCAAAATGTTTTGTAGTTAAAGATACGATAGATTTTCCTTATTTATTTAATGAAGTCTGTCAGATTCAGATGCCAAGTTTACCAAGAATAGAAGAAATAGAGTCAAGACCTTTAGAATTAGATTTACAAGATAAACCATTAATGACATCTACTAATGTAGCACCTAGATTATGTTTTACAAACACTGTAGTTAGGAGTCAACCTCTAACAAGACAATTGAGTCTTGATAGGTATAATAATAATTGAATAACGGCAAAAAAATGATAATTATAGAAATTATAAGATAAAAGGAGAATTTTACAATGGAATAACTTTTGTTACAGTCAATATATTAATGGATACAGGAGCCAATAGAAATTATATTAGTCATAAACTTTGTACTGGATTACAAAAATATCAATTAGATGAACCTCACCAGTATACAAACTTTAATGGTGAACTACATTCTATAGATGAAGCTATAGACACACTAGTACGATTTGGACAAGATACACTACCAATTAGATTATTAATAGAAAATGAAGGATTTAATGATACACTAGAAACCATGTTAGGATTAACTATTCTTGAAACAGTTAAACCTTACCAGATTACTTCATATGGATTAAAGATAACATATAATAATAAATTGATATATATTCCAAAATGGCAAGCCCACATAGCATATATATTCCAATAGGAATAACCTATAAAGATTATAGAGCAAAATATTTTGCTGCTTTTATAGATAGTGGTTCAGGAGCATGTTTGTGTAAAACAGATTGTTTCCCAATAGAATATCATAAAGATTTACCTATAATAAAAGGCAGAGATATATAAAATAATATTATAGAAATTAATAAAGGGCTTGAACAATCGATAATTTTATTATGATCATTTTTTATAAAATGTCCCCCTTTTTATTTCCATAATACAGGTACTAATATATTATTAGGAAATAATTTCTCCAGTTATTTTATAAGATAACTTTTGATACAGTCGCTAATCAAATATTGTTTAAAACTCCATGTAATCACTTGATAACTGTTAAACAACTTAAAAAAGCTTATGCTAAACCATTTCCTATTTACCTTTATCCCTCGTACAGCCCAACGTGGTGATATTGGTTACACTTAAAAACTGATTTTTTCCAAAAACAAAACCTTTATTACAATACCAAGTAGTATTAAGAACTCTTGATACAGAAATAGATAAATAACAACAAAATTAGAACAATAACAATAGAGGATGAAAGATTTATTTCACTTGCCAAATAGTGAAACCCGATATATTGATTTCTTGGGAATATATCCTAGAATCAATTATCTTTAAGATTCGGATCCATGAGAGGTAAGATATTGGTATGATTTTGGAGCTCTGAATTCGATATATTTATCATTACCAAAAATAATTTTTCTACCACAATGGATAAAGGATGGAGTACGAGATTGTTATCTCAACAATCCTACAATAACTCCCAAAGATATTCTCATATTAAAATTTTTGTCTGCAGGACCAGATTTCGATATTGATGGTAGTTATCCAGCTTACCATCTAATACAGCTCAGAAAAGCATATACATTTTCGATATCTATAAATCAAGTAAAAGATAAAGATTATGTTAAATTTGAAGAACAAGATATCCATTATCGAAGAGCAATCGGAATCCAAATAGTCCTTTAAGGACTAGAAGCCAACTTCAAAAAAAGATTTCGGACAAAAGATATATTCATCAGTCATGATATCACCGGCCAAAACTACACCAGTAGCGGCTCATAACTTTTTATTAACAAAGACAAAGTTACTGGAAACAGGAGTGATAAAATCAAATTGTCAAGCTCAACTCAAGATTTGTCAATTTCGACAACATCCTAAAAATACATGTCCCGCATGCATTCAGAAGATAATGGTGCAACAACAGCCAGCACAAAAGGAAGATATTGATTAAACTCATCAGTTATTTAATCTAGAAGTTTGTAATATAGGTTACGTGTCTATCAAAAATATCGTCAATTAGTTCTACATAAATGGGTCCCATATAATAAATATCTGTTTGTCTTTTAAGTAGACGTGTCCTATGTAAATAGCTGTACTTTTAAGTCGACGTGTCCTATGTAAATAGTTATACTCCTGTTATAAATAGGTAAGATAGCAGAACAAAGAGTAGATCAGATCAAGTATTCTCCCTTGTAAACTTCTCTTTCATGTTACATAAATAAAAAAACACCTCTCTTCATATATTTATTCTATGCTTCACAGAAATATCTAAAGTAATAGCCCTCCCTCAAACTTCCTTAACTATTTTCTTAAGCCTTGAGGTAGGAAGCAAAACAAGGTTGTGCTAAGTATTGCTGAAGGAACTACAGAAGAGTTACCTTGGTTCTAAGTTTAAGAATTAAGGTTGTGGCTGAAATGCTCGGTAAAAGTTTTGTAGTACGACTCGGCAATATTTTGGTCAAACCGAAGCTAGGTAAGGAAGCGTGTTGAACCTATTTCTCTATGCTCTATCTGTGATTTGCATAGAATGGATCTAAGAAATGTTATACATCCACCTATGAATGCTGAAGCCTATGGTGAACATTTAGTTCGATTATATTTAAGTTCAAAAGATAGTATCAACCACTTGATAAATGAATTAAGATTATATTATGCTGCGGAACTGGAAAATAACAAAGATATCCAGATAAAAAGACCAGATTATAAACCAATCATGTATTTCATGTCCAAACAAATCCAGATACTGGAATACATTCGGAATTCTTGATATGAGACAAAAACTCTCATAGATTTTACTCTCCTTGAATTGGAAGAAAATGGAGAAACATTCGGACCACCATCAACGCCCCCTGGATTTGAATAAATATATTAAATATATAAATAAAATGAAGAGCATAAGCAGCAATGGATTGCACCAGATTTTTGCAACATTTTATTTATTTAATTAATATATTTATTGAAATCCAGGGGACGTTGATGGTGGTCCGAATGTTTCTCCATTTTCTTCTAGTTCAAGGAGAGTAAAATCTATGAGAGTTTTTGTCTCATATCGAGAATTCCTAATGTATTCCAGTATCTGGATTTGTTTGGACATGAAATACATGATTGGTTTATAATCTGGTCTTCTTGTCTGGATATCTTTGTTATTTTCCAGTTCTGTAGCATAATATAATCTTAATTCATTTATCAAGTGGTTGATACTATCTTTTGAACTTAAATCTAATCGAGCTAAATGTTCACCATAGGCTTCAACATTCATAGGTGGATGTAGAAAATTTCTTAGATCCATTCTATGCAAATCACAGATAGAGCATAGAGAAATAGGTCCAACATGCTTCCTTACCTAGCTTCGGTTTCACCAAAATATCGCCGGGTCGTACTACGAAGCTTTTACCGAACGTTTCAGCCCCAACCTTAATTCTTAAACTTAGAACCAAGGTAACTCTTCTGTAATTTCTTCAGCAATACTTAGCACAACCTTGTTTCGTTTCCTACCTTAAGGCGTAAGAAAATAGTTAAGGAAGTTTGAGGGAGGGCTATTACTCTAGATGTTTCTGTGAGGCATAAAATAGATATAAGAAGAGAGGTGTTTTTTATTTATGTAACATGAGAGAGAAGTTTACAAGGAAGAATACTTGATCTGATCTACTCTTTGCTATGCTATCTTACCTATTTATAGCAGGAGTATAACTATTTACATAGGACACGTCGACTTAAAAGTACAACTATTTACATAGGACATGTCTACTTAAAAGACAAACAGATATTTATTATATGGGACCCATTTATGTAGAACTAATTGACGATATTTTTTATAGACACGTAACCTATATTACAAACTTCTAGATTACATAACTGATGAGTTTAATCAATATCTTCCTTTTGTGCTGGCTGTTGTTGCACCGTTATCTTCTGAATGCATGCGGGACATGTATTTTTGGGATGTTGTCGAAATTGACAAATCTTGAGTTGAGCTTGACAACTTGACTTTATCACTCTTGTTTCCAGTAACTTCATCTTTGTTAATAAAAAGTTATAAGTCGCTACTGGTGTAGTTTTGGCTGGTGATATCATGACTGATGAATGTATCTTTTGTCCTTCATATGTCCGAAATCTTTTTTTAAAGCTAGCTTCTAGTTCTTGAAGGACTATTCGGATTCCGATTGCTCTTCGATAATGAATATCTTTTTCTTCAAATTTAACATAATCTTTATCTTTTACTTGATTTATAAATATCGAAAATGTATCTACTTTTCCGAGCTATATTAGATGGTAAGCTAGATAACTACCATCATTATCGAAATCTGGTCCTGCGAACATAAATTTTAATACGAGAATATCTTTGGGAGTTATTGTAGGATTGTTGAGATTACAATCTCGTACTCCATCCTTTATCCATTGTGGTAGAAAACTTATTTCTGGAAAATTTGGTAATGATAAATATATTGAATTCAGAGCTCCAAAATCATACCAATATCTTACCTCTCGTGAATCCGAATCTTGAAGATAATTGATTCTAGGATATATTCCCGAGAAATCAATATATCGAGTTTCACTATTTGGCAAGTGAAATAAATCTTTCATCCTCTGTTGTTGCTGTTTTACCTTTGGAGGAATCATTGATATTTCTTTTATTATTTGTGAGGTGGTTGGTAGGCTTGTTGAAGAACTGGTAGTTGAATCTTTGTGGGGGTCTTAAATCGATGCTCATTTTTTCGAGGGAAAGATATTTGACAGCATCTGTTTTGAGATGTGTAGGTATCTCTAGCTTGTGTGTAGACTGAACTATAAATTCTACTATCTTGAGACTCAAATTTTCATAATTATCGATATTCATCAGGATGAGATTACTACATCGCTTTATCAAGCTACAAACTTCTTTTGTCAGATTAGCAATATCGAGAAAGTCTAAAACTATATCTTTAATAAATTTTATCTCAATATCAATCTTCCGAATTTCTTCAAGTATCTGACGTCGATGGTCTTCCATCTCGTGTAAGAAAATCTGCTATAACATTTTTGTCAGACTTAATAATTTCAATATCAAATATATGGTCAGAAAGTAAGGTTTGCCATCTAATTAATCGTTTATACTCAGGTCTACTTGGTAGGTTATTTTTAATAAGTGCTTTTACCTGGGTATTATCTGTTCTTAGTAAAAATCTTTTTGGAAGTAAAAAGTAATAAAATTTTTTACAACTTTTTACCACGGCTAGTAATTCTTTTTCATTTATATGATATCTACTTTTAGTATCTGTAAAAGTTCCTGAACAATATTTACATAAACTTTTTCCTATTTTTTCATTATTATGGTGATCTATTTTCTTTAAAATTCCACTCCAATAATTTTCAGAGGCATCTGTTTTTGTTAAATTTTAATATTTTTAAAATCAATTTTGTGATCTATTTTATTTTTGAGATTATGTACCTTTTATTTTAAATTTACTTTTTATTAATAAATTTATAACACTTATAAATAACAATTATAAATAAATATTAAAAATAAACTTAATATTATATTCAAAGTAATATATATTTTAAATTTAATTACTTAACAAATTATGTGAATATATCAAGATATGATAAGGGTATAAAAAAATAAAGTCATCTCCAACCAACACACCAAATTGGTGTTTTAGTGTGTTAAATCTACCATTAATACACCAAAGGGTTTGTAGGTTGTCCACTAAAATTTTACACTAAATTTAGTGTAAAAAAGAATATTTCAAAAATCTTTTTACACCAAATTTAGTATTACTCCATCACTCTACACCAAATTTTTACACCAAATTTTTATTTATTTATTTATAAAAATTAAAATAAAATTATTATTCTTAATTAATTAATATATATTTTATATTAAATTAATATTATTTAACAAATATAATCAATATTATTGCAACAACAAATTAATAACATACATAAATATAATATTTTTATTGCACGGTTAACCTTTAATCCTCTGAATTACTATATCGTTCCCACAAATGTTCAATCAATACATTACGAAGTTCATAATGAGCTGTTTTATCTTTAATTTGCTTATTTCTAGTAAGGAATTCCTGAAATATAATTATATCGTCTTTATTAATATTAATTTTAGGGGTCGGCGTTTCGCTCCTCTAATCTTGTATGGCCGCTTGAGCATCATGTTCGTCCTCAATGATCATATTTTGCATTATAATGCATGCTAACATAATATTATGTAATATAAAATTTTTCCAAAAACGTGTCGGTCCCTTTATAATTGCAAATCGTGACTGGAGAATTCCAAATGCATGCTCGACATCCTTCCTATATACTTTTTGCATCCTCGCGAATAACTTCTTTTTTGGGCCTCAAAGACCATGAATGGTGTGTAACAAGATAGACCATTTTGGATAAATATTAACAGCTAAATAATATCCAGTATCATATACTTTTCCTCGAATAACATAATGAGCATAAGGTATTATACTTTTGGCAAGGTTTGCGAACAAGTGAGATGCTTCTAACACATTAATTTCATTATTTGCCTTGACAAACCAAAATGTGCATGCCATATCCACAAATAATAATTAGCTACAACTTCAAAAATAATAGTTGGTAATCCACTACGTCCACTATATTGTCCTGCCCAAGCTATTGGACAATTTTGCCATGTCCAGCGCATGCAATCTAAGCTCTCTAGCATTCTTGAAAAATCACGTTCTTTATTAATTTTAAGCAATCTTGCAATGTCATTAGCATCCAGTGCGCTTAGATAAATCTGTCCAAAAACCTCCATAATGGCTCGATAAAACCTTTTTGTACTTTCAATTACAGTTGATTCTCTAATTTTAATGTATTAGTCAGTTGAATCAATTGACACACCATACGCCAACATTTGAAATGTTGTTATTACTTTTAGTAAACTAGACAATCCTATTTTACCACATCCATCTCTCTGTTGTATAAAGTAGTTGTCATGACCTTCAATAGTACCAACAAGTCGTAGGAATAAATTCCAACTTATTCAAAATCGTATGCGAAACAATGCTGCATTATATCTTGGATTTTCTACAAAATAATCATCCCATAGTCTTTGATCTACTACAGCACGATCACGATAAATTACTCTATGACCAGAGTTTGAGCCTTTGTGCTTTGGCTGGTTCACTATATTGCAAGGTTGTTATTAGTAATCCATTGTGCTAATATTGCAGAAATGAGATCCAATTCATCTTCCGATGATGAGGATGAAGATGAGGATGATATATGAGAAGTACTAGCATTAGTACTCATGGTTGTAGACAAATATAGTGAAGGGTTCCAAGAAGAATTTGCTAGTGATTCGTTCCCTTATATAGTAAATAATTCAAGACAAGATAAGGAATCTCTGCACACACAAAAAAAACTCTATCTCCTCCCAACCATTAGATTAAATTGCATTCACCTCAACCATTAATTAATATTTTTATCCTATCCACACAATATCCAAGACAAGATAAGGAATCTCTGCAAAAAATCTAACTTTATCTCTTACCAGCCGTTGAGTTAGATTGCATTCATCTCAAACATTCATTAGTATTCGTATCCTATCCACATAATATCTAAGACAAGATAAGGAATCCTTGCAAAAATCTAACTCTATCTCTTCCCAGCCGTTGGATTAGATTGCATTAATCTCAACCGTTTATTAGCATTCTTATCCTATTCACACAATATCCAAGACAAGATAAGGAATCTATGTAAAAAATCTAATTCTATCTCTTCCCAACCGTTGGATTAGATTGCATTTATCTCAACCATTAATTAGTATTCTTATCCTAACCACACAATATCCAAGACAAGATAAGGAATCTCTGCAAAAAAAAATCTAACTCTATCTCTTCCCAGTTGTTGGATTATATTGCATTCATCTCAACCGTTCATTAATATGCTTATCCTATCCACACAATATCCAAGACAAGATAAGCAATCTCTACAAAAAATCTAACTCTATCTCTTCCCAACCGTTGGATTATATTGCATTCATCTCAACCGTTAATTAATATTCTTATCCTATCTACACAATATCCAAGACAAGATAAGGAATCTCTGCAAAAAAATGTAACTCTATCTCTTCCCAGCTATTGGATTTAATTGCATTCATCTTAACTGTTCATTAGTATTCGTATCCTATTCACACAATATCTAAGACAAGATAAAGAATCTCTACAAAAAATCTAACTCTATCTCTTCCCAGCTGTTGAATTAGATTGCATTCACCTTAACCGTTCATTAGTATTCTTATCTTTTCCACAACATCTCTATAAATAGTTTATTTGTTCTATTAAACTGAAACCCTCGTTTCATAACACTCTTTGAAATCCTAAATTATAACACTCTTTTAAACCTATCCGAAAAATGACAAGCTCAAATTTTGGTGTAAAGCCTTCAAATATCTTTTGAAGTGCATCATATTCGGTTGAAGAAGATCGAGTCCTGTGTCATGTATATCTTAATGTTTCACAAGACCCAATCATTGGTAAATACCAATCTATAACTCAGCTTTAGCCTCATATCATAACTGAGTACCATCAAATGCTGCTGAATCATATCATCACTGTTCCACCTTAGAGATCTTTACAAGCTCGATAACAAACTATAATCACAATTATTGGAAAATTCAGAGGATGTGTTCGACAACTTGAAAACTTGAATCCAAGTGGTGCTTATGAACAAGATATTGTAAGTGCATTATTTATTTATTTTTTCTTTGTATGAATTGAAATACAATTGATTTATATCCTAAAATCTAACTTAAGTTACATTGTTGTCTTACAGTTCAAGAAAGCAAAAGATTTACTCATTCAAGATCCAAAATTTCAAAATGGTTTCAAATTTGATCATATATTACCAATCCTAAAAATATATGGAGAAATATGTTGATACTAGCAAAGAGAAAGCGTCCGATCATCAAAAACGATCTAAGTGTAATGAAATGTTACCGTTCAAATCCCAAAAATCAGATAAGTCAATAGGATCATCATCATTTTGTATTGATTTAACTGATGATTTTCAAGTTGAAGATCCATTTATTGAAAGAAATGATGAAGTTGATCGTTCTATTGGGAGGAAGAAAGAAAAAAATGAGGAAATGAAAAAAACTTTTTAAGTTCATAAATAAAGAAATAAAAGGAATGTTTCATGAAAGTCAATCTCTTTTGAAAAAGAAATATGAACGTCAGTTGTTAGAGCTTAAAATGAGGCAAAAAAATTAGAGTTACGACAAAGATTGAAATATAATAAAATTTTATGCAAAGATCTAGATTTTATCAAAGATCCAGTAATGTGTGAGATTTTAAAAAATGAACAAATGAAAATTTATGCAAAAGGAGCTCAAGAAGGAGAACCTCAAAAAGGAATTGGTTTATCTACTGGCTTTAGTTAATATTTTAACTTTGGAAGAAATGGAAATGACCTTTCAAACTATTAATTTTTTATGTTAAATTAATATTCTCTAAGTGCTTTAGTTTTACTTTTAATTTGATTGTTATAATTTTAATTTGATTGTAATATTGATTCTAATTATAATTGTAATTTATTTTAATCTAATTGTAATTTCAAATATTTTCGTTAAGTTTTAATTTTTTAAATCAACGTTGTAGTTTAAATTTATGTACCTTTTATTTCAAATTTACTTT
>JANKYE010000001.1:15493588-15509917 GCA_032467995.1 Erythroxylum dillonii | reverse complement strand
ATAATACCCATCATTCTATGGCTATAGTAAAATCAAGTAACATAGTTTAATACAATTTACATTCCTCTGATAATACAAATGATGTTATATTTTAAGTAATTAATGAATAATATTCTAATTAATTACATTAACTAATTAATTAATTATATTTTAAACAATTAATTACATCTTAATTATATTTTAATTAATTAGATTTTATATCGATTAATTATTTTAATTAGTTATATTTTAATTAATTAAATAAATTTTATCTTAATTAATTTATTATATTTTATATTTTAATTATATTTAATTAAAAATTTTAAAAATATTAGTGTTGGTTGGAATCAAAACCATTCCTCCCACACATGAAGGGTATGGACTATTACTTAAAACTTGGGTATAAAAAAGCTATTCAATCAATCATAATAAATAACCAACCATTATCATTCATTTATTTTCCATTGATTTATTCTCATACCCCTTAATCAAGCGCTCCCTTATATATTTTACTCTCTATTATAAATTATCTATCTTCATATAATTACCTTTATTTGCACATTAATTAACTATACGATATTTATGTGTAAAATAATTTCATAAATAGAAATATAATATAATAAAATACTTTAAATAAGTAAAGTCATATAACAAGTTGTAAGCCTCTCCCTCTTTGCAAATTTGGACTTGCTCCTGATATGTATGGCATATCTAACAAGCTTGAAATTAAAAACGAAAAGTACTTGTAAACTTTTTGGAACATTATCTGACATACACGAGCGGTAATGATGTTGCTGCTAAATCTTCACTTTTGTCTTTACTTTATAATCTGTGTCTTTGTATAATTATTTTTTAGCAACAACCATTGCATTATCTTTATTACCATTATACTAAAAATCATTCTATCAATCTTGTTTAAATTACCAAATTCAATTCCTAATCCTGGATTTAGTTGTTGGAATCCTTTTGTAACTACCAATCATATCAAGTTTAATTTTAGAAAATAATGAAATATATTAAAAAATACGAATCTCCTAACAAGAATATAATCTTGAGAATTAAAAGATTAAAGGAAACAAAGAAAGAAATTTGTCCTTTATCCGTGTAGTTACTACATTTAATGAGAAGATTTCAGAGCCTATTTACTTTTATCACTTCAAAAAAGACTAGAATGAGTTCATTGATAAAATGCCTATCTCTAGTGTTGTTAGTCTTTAGCTCTAAAGCTCCAATTACTCATAATGCTGCTACAACATTGGAGATGAAGTTGATAAGTCATCTAGTGTTCTCTTATCATACCTTTTAGCTTATGCAGTTCTTGTTGAGATTGGTAGTCATTTCCTTTGAAAATTCTTATGCTTCTTATCTTCCAAATAGTATAAAACAAACTCTTAAATTATATTTTGAAAATGAGATAGATTACTTTGTATTTCCTTTGTTCACTACTTATATTAGGATATGATATTAGGCCAATCAAGATACATATAATAAATGTTACTGACCTTTTATATCTCCTTTTATTACTATGATAAGAAATTGTAGTGGAAAAGCAAATGGGAAATAGATTCAGATTCTTATTTGCAAAGAGGTTGGTGATGTTGAGACTACCATTAAGTTTATATAAAGTGGAAAGCTCCTTTTAATGGCAAGCCATAAGATGGAGGATATCTTTAGGATAGTCTGCTTAAACCACACCAATCTATATAACAACATTTTTTGGAATATTGGGCCTAAGTAACTGTTTATATGATTTATTAGAGAAAGTAGCAGATAAGTGCTTTAGCCAATGAATTGAATATACTCTATTAGAGTTAGGATTAAAGCTTGGGGCTAAAGCCAATAGGTAGACAAAGTAGATTGATTGAGTTATAAGGATTGTCTCTTAGGACTTCCTTGACTATAGCTTAATCCTAAATTGTACTTCTCAGCACTAAGAATTCATTGTTATATAGAGGACCATTGTTACTTCAATTATTGTAACAGAATCTAGTAATAGCTTCATCTTTAAGCTTGTGTTTGAATTTCAACCTCATTTTTTCCCTTAGTCTTCAAATATGTAGCTTAGTCATTAAAGTATACATTTCATAATCTTTTACCCCTAAAAAATTGTTTATGTACCCATTGTACCCAGAATGCTTCTTTATCAATTAATATTATCCAAATTTGCTAATTATAAGAACTTTATTTGTGAAATTTATTAGACAAATTCCCAAACTATGTTCTTCTTTGATAAAACAAACCTCATTCCAATTAACTTTAGCAAATGATTTCTTATAGCATCACCAAACCATGGAAAGGATTTGATCATCTTTTATATATATATATATAGATTTAGTGAAGCTTTTAGGTAGAAATATGTGAGAGGTATAGTCCATATATAAAGGAGAGGGTTTTATTACACCAAATGTCAACCCTTCCTTGTTTCTTCTATATCAAATGAATAAAGTCTTTGTAAGTTGGCCTTTTGCGAGAGATGGGGATCCCCAATTAGGTAAAAGGGGGCTTATTTATTTTAAGCCCTATCAATTGAGAGATCTAGCTAGCAAGATGTATTGCACCCAATGAAAACTATTATATAACTCCTGTCTATGTTTATAGAGAGGCTAAACAATTTCTTGAAAGTTCTAAATGCTATCATTAGTGTATTGATGGAATTAAGATAAACTCTTAAAAGGAGTAGCAGATCGTCAGTAAAAGACAAATTATGAATCTTGAACTTTTTTCGTTTATTATGGTACTTAAAGTTTATTTCTTAAGTAATGATTCTACGAATTAGTCTATAAAGAACCTCAATACATAGGGTGAATAAGTATGGGGAAATTAAATCCCCCCATGCCTCAAGTCTTTTGCAACTTTGATAAGATTTGTACGTTCTTCATTTACAAAAATGCAATAAGAGATAGAATTGATACATTCTTCTATATAATCGAGGAATTGTTTAGGGAGACCAAGTATCTCTAAAGTGTTGAAGATAAATTCCCAATTGATGGAATCAAAGGCATTATGGAAGTTCACCTTAATTGCATAACTTTTAAATGAACTTCTCTTGATGTAGTTCTTGAAGAGTTTTTTAGCTAATAAAATCTTGTCTCTAATTTGTCTTCCATTGTTGAATGCATCTTAAGATAGACTAATGAGAGTACTAAGTACAACTTTGAATCGTATGGCTAGGAGCTTGGCAATAATCGTGTAGATAGTATTCAATAATAAATTGTTCTAAAGTTTTTCGAAGAACTTAGATTGGGGAACTTTGGGACAAGAGTTATATAAGTTTTGTTTAGTTATTTAACCAATTTTCCTTTGTTAAAACTCAAGGATAGCATTTGTGACTATTTGCTTAGTAAGCCTCCAAGTCTTTTCAAAGAAGAAAGTATTAAGGTCATCAAAGCCAAGTGCTTTATTAGGTATGAAATTAAAGACGACTTTCTCCATATTTGATTCATTGAAAGGTAAGAGCAAATTTTGATCATCAAAGCTAGAGATCCTAATAAATATAAGAGACTTAAGAACTTATAGAGAAAAACAACAAAATGATGCAATGGGCAGGGAGTTGGAGAAGTAATCATAAGGTACCATAAATAAGTCCTCTTGAGGTTGTACCAAAGCACAATTTGAATTTTAAAAGAAGACAAGTCCATCAAAACTTTTCCTTGAAAGGAATGATTTATGAAAGAAGACAATATTCTTATCACCTTTAGTTAGCCATTGAATCTTTGCTTTTTATTTAAGGATTAAATAATTGACTTCTAAATCTCTTGTGTAATTTTATGGAGCTATTCTCTTAGCTCCTTATTTTGATGAATCTGTGGGTTTTTTATAGAAGGAATGTTATGCCTTTAGTAAGGTAGCCTTAGTAGTAGATACAACTTGATTAGTGTTACCATATCTCTTAAAATTAAGTTTCTTTAGCTCCTTATTGACTATATCAAGTTTTCTCATACAAATAAATGACTTGAATCCTTGAAAGTCAAGTCTCCATCCATTTCTAACAGTACTTTAAATCCCTCATCATCTTTCAAGTAATTGTTGAAACAAGAGAGAATTTTCTTCTATTACTTCAAGGTCAGATCGTTAACTTCAACAAGAGAGTGATATGAGAATAAAGGAAATTTAAATACATCTTTATTTTCTTAGAAAGTGCTAAGCCATTGGCTTTTAGGTGATATGCCAAGCTTTTTTATGAGGAACTACCTTCCTTGTTTCTTATTATTCAATGTGTAATATTATCCCTCCATATTAAGATCAGTTACTTATTATTGACTCATATAGTCTCTTAAGATCATCAAATAAATTTCTAATGCATGCATTCCCTTTAACTTTAGATTGATGCATAACGTTATCAACTAAGGATTATTTATATTAGGTTGAATATTCAGCTACCTTATCCCATAAAGAGCTTCTTTGAAAAACAAAATTGAAAGCATAAAAAAAGTTACATGGAAACTAATCCTTTCCCTCAAAAGACTTACAAACAAATGGATCAGTGGGTCAAGGGGCCATTGAACAAGTAGAAAAATCCCAATGTCGCTAGAATGAAAAAAATGATGAATTTTAACTCTATCAAGGTTAATAGCTAAAAAAAATTCTACCACTATATTGAGAGTTATGGTTGGTTGTGATGGTCTAGTGGTTTTGAAGGAAGTTTAATTGTTTGTAATGATTCCTCTTCATCATTGTTTCCTAATAGTCTAATTAAGAGAGGTTTAATGTCAATCAAGTAATCTCATTTTGTTATCTTTTAAAGCTATTAAGCTCCTCTAACATTCCAAAAAAGTATAGACATTAAAAGGAAGTAAAGGAGTTAGAGTTATTATCCTTGTTCTTCCTTTTAGATTTCCCCTTTATAGCCATTTTGAACTCTTTACTAGAGTCACAAACAATAGTTGGTGTGTTATCAGGTGTAGTAGCTTTGTAAGAGGGGGAGAAGACTTTATAAGAGGGGGAACTAAGTAAGATGGTTTGTTCCCCTAATGATAATGAAGGTTCATTTTGTTTATTATCAATTGAGGTTAGGGATTTCAAACTTTTATCACCAAGAGCTGTTTCTCATATTTTGGAATTATAGTAACATAATTGCCCATCCTTGAGGCATCTGAGGCCTATGAAGTTTCAGCATTAATTGTTATATTAAGCTCATATTTCTATTGTGTTTATTCTCTTTTGGTGGGGCTTTACGATTTATTAGCTTCTAATAATCACCTCTAGTAAATATCTCGCTAGTTGGAATCCATTTCCCACAGTAGTGCAAAAGATTTAGTCTTTAATACAAAGTCTTGAATTACCTTGTCAATATCCTTAAGTCTCAAGATAGGAATCTAATCTAGCAAGTTTTAGCGTATATTAACAATGGTACAAATTGTTATATAACTTACATGCATTATATGAGTAGTAGCTTCAACTATATTTATTGGTTTATCAATAAAGCTTGTCAATTGACTAAGATCTTTAGTACTTTAGTATTCCAATAGGATGTGGTGAATGTTAATCCATATAAGGACTTACTTCTACTTCAAATTTTCAAGATGTATATCTAGTCTCTATTTCTAAAAAAAAAAAAAGGGCTTACCATTAATATGATAGCAACCATTATAAATGATATTTATGCACTTGATTCAGTGTCAAATTTGAAGAAGAAGAGATTCTCATCATTCACTAAATCTCCTTCAAACTTAATTTCTTCCAATGAAAAAGATCTCAAGAGTCCATTAGATGAGAAGTTAGATGATTATCTAAGAAAAAATCAACTAGAGTATATCCTTATTTAGAAGATCCTTTTATAAGGACATCTACTATAAAGCAACGATAAAGATATCCTCTAACAAGGAAAGAGAACAATAGTGAAGGTCTTAGAAGGGAGAAACATCTCCTAAAACATGTCATTATGAAAGCTTGGGGGATGAGGATTCCAAAGGAGTATAACTAGGTGAGTCTTCAACAATGGTTGTCAGTGAGTTGATAATTGTTAAACTAAGGAAAGTTTCAATCAGTGTTTTAATGATAACAAAACATAATTACAACTAATGTGTTTACTATTTTGATAAAAAGAAATATTGAACAAAATAAATCCATAAACTAAAAAGATAGTGTATGAAGTTCATAAAGAAAAGTTGAAGTTTGCATTTGATGACATGAAAACCAAAATAAGAACAAAAGCAGATCAAGGCTTATCAAGGTTATTTCACATTTTTAATTATTTATAAGCTCACTTTGTTAATATGATGATCTAAAACTATACATAATCATTTCATCTTACTTTATTGCATGAGTCTTTACATTTATCAAGAGCCATCAAAGCTTTCAATTTTAATATAAAAGGCTCTTTATCTTTCAAATAATCTTCGGAGAATTTTTTGAGAAGTGTTTTAATCCTAATTGGATTAAACAAATTGGTTTGAGTATTTTTAAGTGCTAAAATCATGTTTTTAGGGTGATTGTTTGACCTACATAGGTTAATGGTCAACTAGTTTAGGTTAAAGTTGTCAAATTTGAAGTATTAATAGTTTGTTGTAAAATTGGTTGATGTATTGGTCGACTAGTATGTCACATTGGTTAAATAGTATCCTTTACTAGTTGACCAGTGTCCAACGTTTAGTGAATATGGTGTTGTAAATGCATAATAATCGACTAGTATAATGTGTCAAATATAGTCGTTGTAATAGGTAGCTCTTAGCTCAGCTATTTGGGTCCCAAAAACACTATAACTAGGTGTTATCTTTTTTTTTAAAAAAATTTAAATTGAATATATTAAAAATAGTGGAGACAGTTAAGTTCAATACAAATTAAGGAGAGTAATCATACTCTCCAATTACAAAATGGCAATGTAAATGGCAAACAAACCAAATGCAATTATTAGACAAAGAGATAATTAACAAGCATTGGACAACAACGTATCAGGAGCCACTACATAAAGAGTGGATAGCGTATCAAGAGCCTAAGAAGGTTCTAGATGGTAAAATGAGTAAAAACACCCACTTCTCTGTAGATTGATGATTAAAATCTTTCCCGATTAGGGCTGGAATCTTCAGAGCCAATGGAAGTCACTTCTTGTAACAATCAAGCCATAGGTGAGAAATTCTCTTTGGATGCTTCTTTCCTTGCTTAAACTTCATTGAATCAGTTATTTCAAGTCTACTCAGACCATATTTGAGTTGAGGATCTCTAGAAAAGCTCCAATTTTTGGAGATTGCCAACCTTTTATTAGTTAGAATTAAGAAGGTTTTAGATGTTATATATACACATTTTAAGAGATTTTTAATCATTTAAGCACTATTGTGTCATATTTGTGTGAGTGAGCTATTTTGGAGTCAGCAAATAATAAAGTAAGGTACTTTAAGTTGTAATATTTGGTTAGGGCAATGTATTACTATATTTAAGGGTAATATAATTGAGATTGAGGTTCCTCTTCACCTTAGAATAAGATTATAATAAGGGTTCCTTTTAACCAAGAAAGATTATATAAAGGTTTTTTTCACTTTGAAAGAAGAATTATAATGGAATCCCAAGAGGAGTCTTGGGAGTGGATAATAGGTAAGAGATTTTGCCAAGCCACTATAAATCAGTTTGCATTATCCTTTCCCTATCTTTTTAAAATTATTGTTTAACTGTTTGATAAATTTATATTAAGCAATTTCCTCATGCTTATTTATAATAATTATTTTTAATCGAGTATATTAGTTATAGAAATTATTGAATTTTGTAAACACTCAATTCACCACCTTTGGGTGCTATTAAGGACTAATAAGTGGTATCAGAGCTAGTTTATTAGGCTAGTATTTCTAATGAAATCTTATATTAAAGATCATAATGGCTTATTTGATAGCATCATCATCATCTAACCAAAAGGGATAAAGCATTAATAGACCATCTTCCTTTAATGACAATGATTACCTTTATTGGAAAACTAGGATGAGATTTTTCTTAATATTAGAAAGTGTGGACCTTTGGAAAATAATGTCAAATGGTCTTTATCCCTACTAAAATTATAGATAGCAAAAAAGTACCCAAATTAAAGAAAGAATGGTAACCTCAAAATAAGAGAAAAGTTTCCTTGAATAGAAGCCACATATCCTATTTTATGCATTAGGAATAATGAATTTAATAGAATCTCTATGTGTGAAATGACTCTTGACATTTGACATACTTTAGATGGTACACATGAAGGAGCCAATCAAGTAAAAGAGAGCAAAGTAAGCATGCTAACAAATTAATATGAATTGTTTCAAATGAAGTATGATGAAAGCATTCCTAGTATGTATACTAAATTTATTGATAATATTAATGCTCTTAAAGGTCTTGGAAAGACCTATACTAATGTTGAAATGGTAAGAAAGATGCTTATGTGCTTTCAAAGATGTAAGAAGCTAATGTGATGGTCATATAAGAAGCCAAGGATCTAAAAATGCTATCATTAGAGAAAATTATTAGATTTCCCCTCACATACGAAATGATGCTCTAAAAGACACAAGAGGATATAATGCTTCCAAAGAAAAAGAATTTAGCATTTAAAAACTTAAAAGAAGATTCGTTAAAGAGGAAGAGACATTAACTAGTGAAAGCGAAGAAGAAGAAATTGGCTTACTTACTAGAAAATTCGATAAATTCTTGAAGAAAAAAATCTCTAAAAGATAAGACTTCAAAGAAGGTAAAAGTGATTTAAAACATAAATCCTCTAACATTATTTGCTTTGAATGTATAAAATTGGGCCATATAAAGTCACATTGTCCTCATCTTAAAGATAATAAGAAATATAAGAGAAAATTTAAGAAGAAGAAGAAAGACAAGAAGAAAGCACTTAAAGCATCAACTTGGGATGACATAAGTGAATCTAAAAGAAAGCATTTGGAAGAAACATATACAAATGACCATGGACCATCCACATCCAAACAAACATATACAAATGACACATTCACTAGGGCTCAATTAAAGAGAAAACATCATGCTTTTAGAGATGGCTCACAACCTAGGTATAAAGTTCAATACTCTCAAGGAAAGAATAGGCATAATTTTTATGATAAAATGCAAACCCACTTTTACCCTTATAGAAGCATGCATTAAACATTTATTCATAGTAGGCATTATACATATAATTATGGTAGGAATTTTCACCATCTTAGGAAACCATTCAACACATTTAATATCCAAAGAAAACTTCCTTATTATGCATACACACATAGAATTCCAACCAATGAATTTATTACATCATCATTACTCATATAATATGGTATGTCATTTTTATGGTAAATCTAGACACGTTGATAGGTTTTTCTTTATCAAACAAAGGATGGCAAACAAACCCTTAAAAGTGTGGGTTGAAAAGAAGAAGGATCCCACAATTAAGGAACAAAGTTTAGTTGGGTTCCTAAAACACATTGATTAATTTAATTTGTAAGGCTATTAGGAAAAAAAATGGTATGTAGTAGAGATAGTAATTATTGAATTGAGTATTATGGATGAGTTCATGCATTTTATCTTAATGAATTTAACCTTCTCACCTTCAAGAAACTCTTGAAGATGTTATTGTAGGGTATGGAGAATTCATCCACTAAAAAGTTCTCAAAAGAGACAATTGTTAAACTAAATGTGAGAAATGAGAAGGATGAGAAGCCTCAAATAGATTGTAAACTTGAGAAGATTTTTCATTCAAATTTATCATAAGCAATATTTAACATGAGGTAATTATTAACTCATAATTTAGAAATATGTGATAACTTGCATTTGTATGTGAATTTGAGTATAAACCCTTGGGGATGATTGTTTGTGTTTGGATTATGAATAAAGTTTTAATAATTATTTTTAAAGTGTGAACCATAGTACCTAAACTTAGAGTTCATTGTACAAAAATGAGGACATTAAGTTAGAATTTGCATTAATTAGTTAATTATTCCACTAAAATTTTGAATAAGGATAATTGTTAATTAGCAAAGAATTAGGTAAGTTTGATGTAAATTTTATAAGATAAAGATCCCCCCCTTCATTTTCTTGATTGACTTTGTGTGTTTGAAGTCTCTTTTAATGTTTGTGATAATTATTGATTGATATTACTATGACCTTTTAAGTGTTTTGATGTCTGAATTTGGGTTTCAAAATCCTTAAAGATTCTCCCTTTTCCTTAAAAAAACATCATCCCCTATTTGATAAAAACCTCATTAATTGCATTGAAATTTTGTTATTTTTGGGTCTCAAATTTGGGTTTTTCAATATTTTCTTAATTAAAAGTCATCTTTTCACATTGATGCCTTTATATTTAAATTGAAAAAGGAGTGGAGGTTGTTTCCCTTACAATTATACCGATGCATCTTTAATTTTGTTCAATATTCGTACTTTAGGCACTTTTTATGTTTCTATCTTAAAAATTTTTAGGCATTCAAAATTATAGATTCTTTTATGAAATTGATTTTTGGATATTGCAATTTTTATTTTGAATCCTTAAATATTCAATAATATTCTTTAATGAGAAAGTTTATCATTCTTAATAAAATACATTTTGCTTATTTCTACCAAGTTAGTTTGAAGCATAAAACTTTACATTTTGTATTTTTAGATAATGATTTCTCTTTGATGACTCCAAAAGGAGGGAGCAAGATCAGTGACATTAGATTTAGGGGAAGTAATAACATTAATAGGGAGGGATAAAATTTAGTAGGAGTAAATGTTTTGCCATTTTTGTATTTTTTGCACTTTACATGATATGTTTGAGTAAATTTATGATACCTACATGTATCTATATCTCTTCGAACCTGAATATCTATGATATTCTTGATATTGAATTATGCTCTTCATATTAAATTATGTTTAATGAATGAATTAAGGGGGAACTAATCACTATCTTGATCAAAACTTAATAAAAGAAGATCAAGGCTCATCAAGGTCATTTCTTATTTTGTATTATTATCTGTAAGTTTACTTTATTAATTTGATGATCTAAAAGGTTCACTAATCATAATCATTTCACAAAACACTATAAATAGGTTTTTTCTCATAGGATTTAGCATTAAGAAGTTTTAGGTGTTGTATATACACATTTCAAAGAGTTTTTCAATCATTCGTCATTGTGTCATATTTGTATGAGTAAGCCATTTTGGAGTTATCAAGTGACAAAATATATTACTTCAAGTTAAAATATTTGGTTAGGGCATGATATTATTGTATTTGAGCCGATATAAATGATATTGAGGTTCCTTTTTTACTTTAGAAGAAGATTGTAAGAAAGGGTCCTTTTTACCGAGAAAGATTGTACAAAGGTTATTCTTCGCTTAAAAAAAGAATTATAGTAAAATTTCAAAACGAGTCTTGGGAGTGAAAACAACCAAGGATTGTTTACTGAATCATTATAAATCAGTTTGTATTATCTTCTCCCTATCCTCTTTAAATTATTGTTTAAATATTTGATTAATTTATATTAAGCAATTTCCTCATGCTTATATATTGATTATTATTAATTGAATATATTAGTTATAAAAATTGTTGACTATTGAAAACACCGAATTCACCTCCCTTAGGTGCCATTAGGGACTAAAAATAATGATAGAGAGATGTGGAGGACACAAAATAGGAAAGGCTTTACTTGGTAAAGTAGGAGCTTAAGTGTTGGTAGAGTTGGGGGAAAGTTGGAAGAATCTAGGCTGGTTTGGTTAAAGGGTAATGAGGTTTTGGACATGATGCAAGAAAAAGAAAAAGAACAATAAGGTTAAGAAATTTTAAAAAGTTGTTGCTATATAAGGAAAGGTAGGAAACACTAAGGTGGTGGACATGATGCAAGAAAAAGAAAAAGAACAATAAGGTTAAGAAATTTTAAAAAGTTGTTGCTATATACGGAAAGGGAGGAAACACTAAAGTAGTAGAACTTAAAGCAAAAACGGAGACCAAGGATAGAGGACGAGAGAAGATAATGGTTCAACTAAGACAAAACTAAGATTTGAGGGGAGTAAGAGCCAGAAGGTGTATACGTAATAGCAAAGCAAAGAGAGAGAGAGAAGAAGGAGAACTTGAAGATCAACAAAGAAAAATGGTGATAAGAAAAAACTACCAACCAGATGAAACCAAATTAAAGAATCCAAGTAAGTTTAAATGTGAAAAACATAAAGACACAAAAAGAAGGAAGTAGAGAATCTTCTTAAAGAAATCATGGGAAAAAAAGGAGAGAAGGAACTTATTACTCTCCATTTTTGTCTTAAATACTTATATTTGTTGATAAACATCTTTGTCATTTTTTATACAAGTACATATTTAAGATAATTTCTTAAGCATTCAAAACACTTGCATTCATTATGGACTGAGATTGAGGGCTGCATTCATTAAAAGTTGAAATGCTTTTGAAAATAAAAAAAGGCACTTTCTTACTTACAAAATGATATCCTTCAAATTAAAAGTTTACAAAAGGTCAAAAATAAAAATTTCAATAATTCAAATAACTAAATATTGATTTTAATATTTACTTCACGAAATTAATTATAACTATAAATCAATAATTTCTTTTCGAGTGATACAATTTGCATAATTTTTCACGTCTTAAATAATAAGTAACAAGTTTTTACAGATCGTATAAAATATATTCTTAACTAATTGCATGCATAGTAATATCTAAAAAATAAAATTTAATTAATTGTATAATTATTTATGAAAAATACAATACTATCAAGACAAAAAGTAGTTTATCCAATTCAATACTTGTGTTAGAAAGACCTAACTTATCTCCAAAAGCTAACTCGAGAGGGGGAGGTTTGCATAATATTATAAATTCTTGAATGCTCTCATAGTTGTACAATGTGAGATTTCTGACACACACCCCTCAGTCCAGAGCAGGACTGAACATCTGATGAACATATTAAGTCAGGAATCCCACATTGGACAACTATGAAATCATTCAAGAATTTATAATAGTGTGTAAACCTCTCACCCTCGAGCTAGCTTTTAGGGGTGAGTTACGCCTTTCTAACATAGTATTAGAGACAGTTTGTCTCGATGGTTTGGGGCAATGCCCAGTTATGTCACTTTGCTCAATATATCCATCAGATATCCAGTCCTACTATAGACTGAGGAGGATGTGTCAAAAATCCCACATCAGACAACTATGAGAGCATTCAAGAATTTATAATAGTGTGCAAACTGTTCCCTCTTAAATTAACTTTTGGGAGTGAGTTAGACTTTTCTAACAACTTAAGATATGGCAAGTTATATGTATTGGATTTTTGATGACTTCGTAATATTAAAGGATTCCAAAAAGTTTTTGACGTATTGTTTAGGTGAACTAACCCATAATCATAGCACTAATTGGAATTTATATGGCTGGAGATTGACTGTGATCATGAAGATATTACAACAGAGAATTAATTTCTATCAAACATAACTAATTTTAAAAGTGTAACTTTAAGTTTTTTGTATCATATACGTTAACATGCAAATAGAGTAATATTTAATATTTTCAATTTAAATACATATTGATTTGCCCTACACCGTCAAGATTCCACTAAGTCCCACCTGCACATATGTGTACCGTGATAAATTTCCAAACGTGATTATTGGGGCCTCCAGAAAAGATTCTTAAACAGTAAAATCACCTAACTCAATCCTGATTAGTCCACCTGTTTGAACTTCCAATTCTTTAAGCATTATAATCACTTACCTTAATCCTGATTAGTCCGTCTGCTTGGAGCTCCCGATCTACTATGTAGTCATAATTGGCGACCGACGCTGCCTTTCTAACCACAAGCGTCACCTTTGGCCTTACTTCTCTAATCTGCAAAAGACAAATTACACAAGAAATTATATGTTTATCATTAAATCTTTTAATATATACTTAATGGTCTACATCAATCATACTAAAATTATGAAACTTAATATACCACTAACCTCTGGACTTCTTTAGACCATAGATTCCCTTTAACAATTTGAACACATAATTCTCTTGTCGCTTCTCGATGAAGCCTAGTGGTTGTTTAACCTAGAATTCTTCATTTAAGAACATATTCTTTACATCTATTTAATGTAAATCAAGATTCATTCTAACTACTAAAGCTAGAAATAGTTGAACTAATGTAAACCTTATAGCAAGTGAGAATGCTCCCCTATATTCAATCTTTCCCCGTTATGTGTATCATATATTTTGCCACTAAATGTACTTTTCATCTTTCAAAGCTATCATAAGTCTTTTTATTAACATTTAAGAACTTATTTGTTCTTAATAGCTTTATGTCCTTTAAAAAGATTAACCAATCCTTATACATATTGTGCTTGTTAAATTCCATCATTTGTTTTCTATTTATATAACTCACTTATTCTAACAAAACTAGATAGACAAAACTAGATAGAGCTTTTTTATATTTCTCGACTCGTTATTTTCTTGTGGAACTATCGAAAAAGGTTTTTCCCTTTAACAAATTTTTTTAAAGGAATTAATCCACCTACGATCTAGGCATAATTAAAAATTTTGATAAATATATCTCTTTACTTTCATATTGCTCCCACTCGAATCAATAGTTAGAAAGAACTCCTATTAGGCTACAATTGTTATTAATCAGAAATTAATCCCTCATCTCCTAAATTGCTCTCACTTGGATTAATTTTATCCAATTAATTTTGCATTACTGTATGATTCTAATTCATGATCCTATATATTGATAAATTTTGAGCTGTAATTTCCTGATTTATAAAATCATTCTCTAAGAATGTGATATCATGTGACTCAAATTTAATCGCTTATTTATTACTTCATTCATCTTTGGATATATACCTTTTGAAATGTTTAAAATATCTTTTACAGATGATGTTCTTCCTTATGGAACCTAATTTCCTATATTTACGTGAGGGATCGTGAATGTAAGTAATAAACACATTCTCATGAATTGAGATGTGATAAATCATACCTCTTATTTGTCTATATCTCATACACTATTTTAGGAATTGATTTAATAGCCACTCGATCAAGTTCATATTTGATCGTTTATAATACACCATCCTAGTAGGTGATGGACAAATTTGCTTATGTCATGATAGACCTAACCATTTTGAGAAGAATTTTATTTCTCCTTTATATACCACCATTTTGCTAACGAATTTAAAGAAGGGTTAATTGTTAAAAAAAATCTAAACTTTACTCAATTTTGCAATATTAGTCCAAACTTTAAAAAGCGGTGTGCTAAATATTCAAACTTTCAATTTTGTGAAAAAAATAGCCCGATATTAATTATAATACTGTAATTTAATTAAATACTAATTAGACTGAAATAAAATGCAATTTCTTGTATTAGTCCTTATTTATTAAAGATATAATATTTAACCTTTAAATTTATCAAACTTTATAATCAAGTTCAACTTGATTAAATTACTTTTTCTCTCTTTAATTGTTCACTATGTGTGACGTATTAAGTTCCTAAATATGTTTGCAATAAATAGAGAAGAAACCACTTTAATTTATCTTTAATTCTCTAATTGAACAATTTATATTCATAGATCAAGATTGACATCTAGCAAAGTATCATAACCACCCAATTATTAGAAATATCAAAGTAGTTGTCACTAATCTTTCTATGAATGATTTTCTATATAATTCAAACTTTTCGTCATACAATATTTTGATTAGACATAGAGTGTAGAATTAATGTCTAGCCTATTTGAGTTCAATCATATTAATTATCCACCATTAGTGATCGATTCTTTTATAGATATTTGAAAACTATTTTCAAAGTGTCATTATGCCCTGACTAAGAATTTCCCAAATTCATACTAATTGAGAACAATGAAACATTTTTTCTAATCAATTTAGACACTACAAGGAAAATCATGAATTGCGACGGATCAATACCGACAGTATTAAAAACCGTTGGAAATACCGACCGAAAAAATGGTTCGATCGGAGCAATTGGTTGACAGCTGAGAAGTAGCGACCGACCAACATTCCGTCGTAAAAATTAAGTGAGGGTTATTTACCGACCGAAAATTCGGTCGATACTGGTGTCGGTAAAAACTACGGTCACTTAAAACCTACCCCTCTCTTTTTTTCCTCTCCCCTGCGCATACTTCTCTCCTACCTCCCTTCGCCGCACCTGCCTTCGTCTCCCTCTTCTTCTCAGGCGACTGACGTTTCTTCTTCTCCGGTGAGTTGCGTTTCGTTCTTCTTCTCCCTTCCGCACGTGCTAAGGTTGGCTCCTCTCCCTTCCACAGCTGCTTCATCTCCGTTGACAGATCTGCGAGCTTCATTCTCCGACGCCGCCAGTAGTCGCCGACTGGAGTGACTGCTCCCCTAGCCGGCGTTGTGGTCTCCGACGAAGGTAAGTCACATCTCCTCCCTCCCCTTTGCCGATGCCGATGGGTATGGATTTTGAATTTTAATTTAAATGTTTTAATTTTTTTGTT
>JANKYE010000001.1:15410140-15426188 GCA_032467995.1 Erythroxylum dillonii | reverse complement strand
CATGCCAAGATCCAAATAGAAATCATCAAACGTACCGAATTTCTTTAATATTCTAACCCCTAAAATGGGGCGTTACACTTTCTCTTTGATGGCTAGGTGCAGTCCTGACTCAAACCGGCGGCACTTAGCGGCCTCACTCAGCATCATCTCTATAGCATACCTTGACAACTATGTGAACCCATGCTCATACTCACTAACTGTCATCTCCCTCTGGGTGAGACTCAAGAATTCCCTCCGCTTCTGCTGAATGTACACCTCAGACAGATATTTCTTCTTGTACACAGCGAGGAAGTCCTTCCATGCCAACCCTATCGGTTTCAACTGGCTCCCCGGTACACACTCCCACCAATGCAAAGCATCCCCATAAAGTAGACATGCAGCATACACAACTTTCTCATCATCGTCACAATCCATCTGCTCCAATACCCTCTTTGTCTTCCTCAACCAAGTCAAGGCTTCTTCTACGAGGTGGCATCTTACTCCTTCAATAAAAACACAAATGATTAGCTTACAATTCATTTTAAGCTTAGTTCTTATATGTATGCATGATATGCATGTCACTTAATGAAAACAATCAATGCACAATGCAACAATTAATCACATAGCAAAACAAGTCACCCTACTATGCATTCTAAGCCTTGGAGAAAGCCTAAGCTCTGATATCAAACAATGTTGGACCTCGTTTCCGAAGTCCACCATTCAGAATCAATAAAAGCATGGAGGACTCATTTCTTACAACTTACTGAGCATAATTGGGGAACTTCCATTTGGAATTTCAAACCAGCCTCTTCAAGACATTTGTTCCCCATAGAATTTCGATTTTAACGACACCAAAAACTCTCAATTTGGTTCAGAAATGAAGAAGTATTGGCCAAAACACTTTCGGCTAAAATTTAACCAAGACTGAATACTACACCCAAATTCTCTCCAGAATTGAAAGTCTTAAAACCTAAATTGAAATTCAATTCCTTCAGATAAGTTGTAGCTCCATGACTCTAGTTTAATTTGAAACAAAAATCAATTCAATCAGAGCTCTACAGACCAAGATATCGCCAAAATATTAAAGCATGTTCAGAAAAATATCCAACTCATACTCTTATATCTGGTCCTCTCACTTGATTTGACCCATATTTTTCAAATTAATACCAAAAGCTGTAAATTTTTATGTGGGGGTAGATAAATGTCTTAGGAATCCAACGCTTCAAAAATCAGGTCAATCGGAGGTCAAAAGAAAAATTTATGGCCAAACGAGTGGAGAGAGGTCAGAATCGACGAGAAATCAAAAATCAACCGCGTCACGATCGCCCAGTGCTAGCGCACGGGCGCTCACGGCCGCGAGGGTCAGCTGGCCGCAAACTTCTCAATTCGTCCTCCTAACTTCAAACATTCATAACTTCTTACTCAGAACTCCAAAATTTGCAAATTTGGTATCAATGGAAAGATAAAATTAAGCTATACAACTTCCATTAGGAATTAAAGACAATTTCGGTCTCTAAAGGGGTCAAAAATTCACAAAAAAATGACTGGTCGACAAGCTATCCTGTACAGCATCACAATTTCTAAACATCATATCTTTCCTCCATTGTCCAAAAATTCCATACTTCATATAAATGGAAAGATAAAAAGACAAACTACAACTTTCATGAAGACCTTAAGAACAATTTCTAACTTTATGAGGGTCAAAACTTCAATCAAAGTTTCTGTCCTGATCGACTCTTCCTAAACAACTTCCAAATTTCAATTGATCATAACTTCCAACCCCGATATCGAAAAATGCCATCTTTTATAGCACTAGAAAGTTGGAAATGTAAGCTACAACTTTCATTAAGACCACTTTGGCTAATTCTATCTAGATCAATACAATTTTTCCATTAAAAATTTCTGAACACCATTCCTACACTTAGGATGGCTTACCAACACATCAACTTCACATATTCATCCACTACCACATACTCTTCGGTACTATTAAGCTCCAACTCAACCAATTCAGCTCATACCCAATTCAAATCTCCAACAAGCTATTCCAAAGCAAATACCCAACAGCAAACTCAACAAGGAAGTATATGCGCATACACAATCCTCTATCACAAAAATTATACACAATCTCATGCATTATCATTAAAGAAACACAATCATACACAAAAGGAGAATATTTGAATTCTCAATCTCATTTCCAATCAAAATAAATGTTCATGCATAGCTTTAAATACATATCAACATGTCCCTCATAAACTAAGCATAAAATACAAAATACATGAGATGATCCATGTTTGATATGATTGTAAAGCTATCCAAAAGGCTAGTCACTAACTTAGTTCAAAAGTATCTAATGTCTTAGAGTTTCTCCGATGCCTTGCAAGGTTCAACGCTTGTCTTGATTTGCACCCGAGGAGGGAATGAGGGGTGAGCAACTCAGCTCAGTGGCTAATATGTTTATAGCCATCTATAATGAGCCATACCACAAGCAAAATACACATATTTCAAGCAATCCAATTCATTCGCAATATATCACATAATTCATAATCAACCCAAATTTATCACATAACGCATAAATACACATAAACCAACCAATCCAATACATTCGCAAATTCATCACATAACTCATAATTAACCAAACTTTATCACATAACGCATATCATGAAATCTTTTATCAATCATAACACTTTACTATGCATCATACTCAACAAAATCATAGTGAAAATGCACAACAAATGGCTAGAGAGTTTCCGTGAAACAAAACGGTTTACACCGTGAACAAAACGAGTCCGATTTCTCAAGATCTCGTGGTCACAAGCGGGTAGCCGGGAAAAGGCTAGGGGTCAACGTGCACGTAACTAACGAAATGGGTTTCTCTCTTACCCAATCACAACAAATCGATGCTCAAATTAATCAATCGCAAAATTGCATTTTATGCTTCTTTAATTTTATCAAATTCTCATGTCTTCATACTTTTCATTTATTTCAAAGAAAACATATCCTATTCCATCATACATTTTCAAATATGCACCACAATTCAACATTTACGCAATTTAAACAAATACATACACATAGGGCATTTGCCCATCACACAACAACTATAACAATATTACCCACCTAAACTGTCGAAAATTCAAACTCAAGATTGCCCTTCCTCTCTCTCTTGAGTGAGGTTTCCTTGATTCCCCTCAATTAAACCAATTTCTATTTAATCCATACATTCAAAAGAAAATTCAAAAATTCAAAAATTAAAGCAAAGCTAAAATTGAATTTAAACCTAACCTTCCCATAATCCATCTGTTGGACCCCGAATTTTTTTTTGGAAGTTAGAATTGGCGGTGATTTATTCATGTGCAAAGGAAAGAAAAATTCTTGAATTTGAAATGATTTATACAAGATTAAGGTAGTGAATGTAGTAAGTTGATGAAGAGTGAATAATTAATTTTGGTTTTTGATGATTATGAGATTTTTGAGTAAATTTGTATGTTTAAGGGTACTATGAAATTTATGATGAATAATTTAGTAGAAAATGAAGCTTTAGTTTTGTAAACAAAGCTTTAGTTGCATTTTTGGAACAAAGTTACTATTCATGTGGTTTCTTTGTAATTTGAATTTCCGAGACTTTAATGTATTGGGACTAGAAATGCCCACTAAAGCTTTGTACGAACTCATATGTTGATATTAAGGAAAAATATTCAAGTTGCATTGTGTTTTGCCGATGCTTGTTCCAAAAGCTATTTTGCATTGTTTTTGTAAATGTTCATAATGGTAGGTTTGTGTATGCTATACTTTGAGGCAAATTCTAGACTGATATAGATTGAATTGGATCAAGTAGCCTTCTTGAATGCTGTAGAGGAATTTCATAGCTTTCCGACGATGTATAATGTGTTAATTGTGGATGTGGGAGTTGAAATATGTGAATTGTTGAAGTTGGGTGCAGGTGCTGTCAAAAATGGTAAATTTTAGGACAGAAACTTTGAGTGAATATTTGACCCTCATAAAGTTAGAATTTGTTCTTATGGTCTTCATGAAAGTTGTATATTGTCTTTTTATCTTTCCATTGGTATATAGTATGACATTTTTGGAGAATGGAGTGGAAAGTTATTATGTTTAGAAGTTTTGATGCTGTTTAGGATGAAATTGTCAGACTAGTCACTTTTGCGTGGACTTTTGACACTTATAGAGTTAAAAATTGTTTTTAAGCTTTTCATGTAAGTTATAGAGATTCCTTTTAGCTTTCCATTGATACCAAATTTGTAAATTTTGGAGTTCTGGATCAAAAGTTATGGGGTTTAGAAGTTGAGATGTCGAAGAAGAAGAAGAAGAAGTGGAAAAGCACCGTAGTGCAAAAGCACTACGGCGACTTTTAAGATTTTAGGCTAAAAAGCACCGTAGTGCAATAGCACTATGACGACTTTGAGGGGTAGCAAAAAAGCACCGTAGTGCAAAAGCACTACGGCGACATTGGAGTTTTGATGGCAAAAGTCGCTATGGCACCATGGCGACTTTGAAGTTTTGAGAGATTAATGAACATTCGATAGTCTTTTGGCCATAACTCTTTCGTTTGACCTCCGATTGACCCAATTTTTGAAGCGTTAGATTCCTAAAACATTCCTCTACCTCCCATAAAAATTTATGATTTTTGAGAATAATTTGATAAATATTGATTGAATCTAAGTGAGATGATCGGTTAAAAGAGTATGAGTTGGATATTTTTACTGAACATGGTTCAGTATTTTGGTGATATCTTGATCTGTAGAGCTCCAAATGAGTTGACTCTTGTTAGACATGGAGCTACAAGTTATCTGAAGGAATCGAATTTCAATTCAGTCCCTAAGACTTTCAATTTTTGGAGTGAATCTGGGTATAGTGTACAGTCTCGGTTTAGTAACAATCCCAAAGTGTTTAAGCCATAACTTTTGTTCTAGTTATCCAAATGAGATGATTCTTGATTTGGATTAAACTAGAGAGATAAGGCTACAAATTGTCTTATGAAATCAAGTTTTGATTCAGTCTTTTAGAATATCAATTTTCGGATGGAAGTTGAGTACAGAATATTGTTTCAGTATAAGGAAAGTTCGAAAATATTTAAGGTATAACTTTTGGACTATGGAACCAAATTGAATGATTTTGAGATCATTAGAAAATTTAGATATTTAGGAACATTTTTTCTAGAAGGAAGTGTTAGCAAATTCCTTCAATTATATGATTAGAAAAAGGCCTTAATGTTTGAAAGGAGTTAAACATGATCTTAAATGAATTTTGAGATATTGCTAGATTTATTATTTCATTTGGAGTTACTTATTATGATAATGTTAGTTGGATTTTAAAATATGGTTTGGTTGAATTAAGTAGTAAGAGTATGTATGTATGTATGTATGTATGTATGAAGGCTTTTTTGGGAAGATCACTTAAGCCATTTAAGTTACAAGGCTTATAAGGAAGGGTATTTTGGACATTACTCATTCATTAATGGCACAATTGTAAATTAGAAGTGAGGGCTTTCATTTAAGAAGAAGAGAAGCACGAAATTAGAAGAAAAAGAACATGAAAAGAGAGAAAAGAGGGAGAGTTTCGGTGGAGAAGAAGAGAAAGAAGAAAGAAAATGTTAGGTTTCGATTTTTCTTGGTCTTGAAAAGGGATTTTGAATTTGCTCAAGAAGGAAAAAAGGAAGAGGATGATGAGAGCTTCCTTTCAAGCCAAGAAACACTTCATTTGGTGAAGGATTAAGGTAAGAGAAATTTTGATTTGTTGGATTTTGAAAGGGGTTTTGGTTTAGATAGCTTAAGAAATGTATGAGTTTAAGTTCTCTAAGATCAATTTTGTGATTATGTGTTATGGGTTATCCAATTTGAATTCCTATTGATTAGGAATTTTTGCCATTGATGAAGGAGATTTAGAAAAGCAAGAGGAGCATGAGGGGATGCATTTTGAACAAGTATAAGCAAGGAAATAAGGTGGGTCATTTTTATGATTGAGTAATGAGCCACTACGCTTTCTTTATTTTTTCGAAATCAAGAAATAAATGTTAGTTTTTGAATCAAATGACTAAATGATTTCAATTACTTCATTTATTGCTTTTAAATGATTTAAAGTGATTTAAACAATTTGCTTATGTGTGTATTGCTTAATTGATTGAATTTGAATTTTTGTAAATATGAAAAAATGCATTTGTATTGTTGAATTCTTGTGATTATTGAAATTGCACTGCAACTTATGAATAATGATCAAGTTTTGCCATTGAAAACATGTCATGGCATTTTGTATGAATGAAAAGATAGAAAAGCCCGAAAGTATGAGCATTCGATAAATTGAGTTAAGCATGATTATGTGCTTTTGTTTGGGCAAGAGAGGAACGTTTTGTTAGTCACGTGCACGTCGATGTATAGCCTTATCCCAGCTGCCCACTTGAGGTCACGAGATCCTGATAAATCAGACTCGTTTTGTTCACGGTTTAAACTTCGATTTATCCATTTTGTTCCGCGGAGCTCTCGAGCTATTTGTTTGTGCATTGCATCCTTGAGTTGTCAAGTATATTGCATAAATTGAGTGTTCTGTATTGATGGTTAAATGGATATGCTGTGTTGATGTGATGATTTTTTTAACTATGAGTTTTGAGTTCAAATCGCAAAATTGAATGAGAATTTGAGAACGAAGCTTTTTATGAATTCATTATGATTTTTATAAGAAAAATGAACATTTCAACAGTTTTGCTTATTCTTCGTTATAAGCATGTTACCCACGAGCCTAAAGCTCACCCCCTGTCGTTCTCATCTCTAGGTGATGAGAACGAGATCGGATGAAAGAGAGTAAAGGCATTTGTTTGGGTATGCACATGTTGTATTTTAAGTTAGACTGTTGTAAGAATAAGACCTTAGACAAATGTTGAGAATTTTGGGATTTGGTATCCTTTGTTGTATTTTGGATTTTGATATTGATGTTATAATATGGCTTGGAATGCCATTAAAGTTTGTAAACATTTATCTTATGATGTAAATGAATTATGGATTTGAAATGTAAATTGTGTATGAATGGTATGAGTTGAGTTGATGAACATTGAAAATAAATTGTTGCGATTTATTAATAAGTGAATTATGGAAAAGAAAAGTAGGATTTGTGGTGAGTGATAAGATGTTTTTGAATATGAAAAATCATATGAATTGAGTTTTGGGTGTGGGATGAATTCCAATTGGATGTTGAATTGCTTTGAATGATGTTGTAATAAAGGAAGTGAAGTTGGGATAAATTTGGTATTGATCTATGAGGAATTTGACTAAGTTGATTTCTAACTTTCCAACGATTTAAAGTATGCGAATTTTTTATTATCGAATTAAGAGGTTGGGTTTCGGGACTGATGCCCAACATGTGTGGTATCAGAGCAAGGGGTTGGGTTCCGGAAACGGGATCCAACACCATCTACGCTAGAAACATCAAAACCCTAACTTAGAAATCCCAAAATCAATTTGGGTTCATCTTTTTCTTCTGTCTTCCTTCATTTCCAACACAAACCCTAACCTCCATTTAATCCCCTTTTAAATCTAGCATGAGAAAGATGAAAACTTACCTTCAACAAGTGGATTTCTCTTCTTTTTCTTCTTCTTTCTTCTTCTTCTCAAGCTTCCTACAATTTTTTCTTCTTTTCCTCTCCTTTTTCACGTTTTTTGTCTTTCTCTTTTTAGTCTACGACACTTCTCCTCCTTCTTCTAATTCAAACACAATTTTTAAGACACCAAAAGCCTATTCCTTCCAATAATGCCCTTCACTAACTTGGGCTTTCCTATTTTTCCCTTATTTGTCTTATTTGTCTCTACACTCCCATCTAACAAGCCTACTACTAATTAATCTAACTTAATCCCAACCCTTCATTCTAATTTCAATTTTCTAATTTCCATTCATCCTTGCTAATTCAAAAACTCAACTAAAATAAAAAATAAAACAATTAAATCAAAATATAAAAAAATTCGAGGCCCAACAACCATTACCTTTATCAGTTTTATATTTAATTATGATTACTAATAATACCGGTATATGAATAATGACTATTGTATATTGTGATTATTTAAATTATTGATCAAATAAACTGCATAAAGTCACATGATTCAAGTGGGAAAATGTTAGAAATTAGGCTTTTAAGTGACTCATGAGTTAAAGGGTAATTAGAAATTTTAATTATTTATTAAATAGCCTTTTGGTAATTATGATAGGAAGTTTTTATAGTTGATTGGTGGATAACAGTTATATAAAAAGTTTTTTTGTGTTTTATCTTTGTCTTTTGGGTTTTGTTAATATATTTCATCAAGTAGGAAAGTGAGAGGTGAAGGTTAGGAAAGACACAGATTGGATAAAGAGTTCACATCTATGAATTAGAGAAAGGTGGGTATTCTGAAACTCTGTCTTTATAATGCAATAAAATTATGAATATGAATGTACATATGTGAGTTTTATAAATTTTTAGATTCAGCCATATGTGCAAAATTTGCTTACAAAAGCAATAAATGCAAACATTTGAAAGCTAACAACAAACAAGGAACCATCGGCCAAAAATTGTGATGCATAATCTTGACTAGTCATTGGATTAATAAACCAATGCTCCTATTAGCAGGTAAACATTTGCTAAGCACATGACAGTAATCAATTATTGAGAATCTCTCTCTTCTTGAATAGTTATCTCCTTATCCTACTAACATCTTTACTGCCTAAATAAGCAATTTTATTTTTCTGTGTAAATAAGCAATTATATTTTTCTAAGTATGACTTGATCCAGATGCTTATTAGGCTCTAATTATAGCTTTATGGGTTATGAATTTCATAATCTAAGTTATGTAGAAAAAGAAAATTTAAAACTTTATGTATTCTTTTTATAGTCACAAAATTCAAAGATTATCACCTCATTTATAAAAGATGTGTCAAAAGCTAAGTACATTATCCTCAAAAACTAAGGTAAGAGTGTAATTTAAACTTCAAAGTTTTCATCAAAATTTAACTTGAATTATAATGTTTTAGAGCGTTTAAGTTCACCTTAACATTTTCAAAACATTCAAAATAGATCCTTAATAAATAAAAAATTAAATAGACTTAAACTTGTCAATTAAATGTCATATCACCATGACATGTCACTTTTATATTTTTTAAAAAAATATTAATGGACTCTGTTGTCATGTATAGTCTACATTATATCATATGAACTCCATCAATATATTTAAAAAATAAATTATATATATTTATTAAAAATTAAATAATAATTAAAAATAATTAATTATTTTAAATTTATTAATGGGGTTTATTGTATCACTAGCCTATATATGATAATAGAGTCCATCAAAAGATTTTTTAAAATTATCAAAGGTTTCATGTCAATGATGACTGATGTAAGTTTAACTCTGTTAAAATTTTCATCTATCGAAAGTCAATTTTAAACGTTTCAAAAATATTATAGTTGAACTTGAATGCTCTTAAATGTTACAATTTAAGTTATATTATGATGAAAACTTTGATGTTGAAATTAAAATTTTAAAAACTAACTATAAGTAGAAATTAGGCATTATAATCCATATGAAAAGAAAATGGATACAAAAATAATCAATGGTTATTTCATTAACTATTTAGCAAAGTCTAAAGGATTTATATTTTATTGTCTTAACCATATTACAAGAATTGTGGAAACTGGAAATTTTAGGTTCATTGAATATAGTGAGACTAACAAGAGTCAAACATCACATAAAGTGGATATTCAAGAAATGAGAGTGCAAGTCCTTCCGACTATGCAAGTCTCTGTGGTTTGTAAACTTACTCAGGATTTTGTTTCACAAATTATTAAACAGCCTTATAATCATGAAGAATAATAAATTAATTCTTTTTTTGTTTTTATTATATGTTCATTCACTTCATGTTCAATTTCTAATGACTATGTGGAATATCTACATTAGTCTTAAAAAAACTTGGGAATTGAGAATGATCCAGTAACTTTTTCAAAAGTTGTAAATAATGAAAATTATGATAAGTGGATAGATTCCATGAAAGATGAGTTCAAATCTATGGAACATAATGATCTTTAGGACCTTATCGAATTGCCAAAAGTTTATAAAAGAATTGGTTGTAAATGGATCTTTAAGACCCAAAAGTGACTCTCTTAGTAACCTAAATCATTTACACAGCTAGACTAGTTGCTAAAGAATTTACTCAGAAAGATGACATTAATTATAAGAAAATGTTCTCATTAGTCTCGAAGAAGGATTCACTCATAATTATTAGGGCTTTGTTGGCTCATTATTATTTGGAATTGCTTCATTTGGATGTGAAAACTGCCTTACTGAATAAGAATTTAGAAGAAGAATTCGATATAGGCCAACCACTGGGTTCATAAAGGCTGAAAGGAATACATAGTGTATAAACTAAAGAAGTCAATGTACGGGCTTAGAAAAGCTTTCTAGCAATGGTATCTTAAGTTCAATGATAATATTGTTTACATTGTTTAAAGAAAATACCCTTGACTAGTGTATATAAATGTGAGTTCTATAAATTTTTAGATTCAACCATATATGCAAAAATGTGCTTACAAAAGCAATAAATCATTCGAAAGCTAACAACAAACAAGGAACCATCAGCCAAAAATTGTGGTACATAATCTTGACTAGTCATTGGGTTAATAAGCCAATGCGTCTGTGAACAACTAGACATTTGCTAAGCGCATGACAATAATCAATTATTGAGAATCTGTTTCTTCTTGAATAGTTATTTCATCTCCTTATCCTACTAAACATCTTTACTGTGTAAATAAGCAATTATATTTTTCTAAGTATGACTTGATCTAGATGCTTATTAGGCTCTAATTCTAGCTTTATAAGTTGTGCAATTTCATAATCTAAGTTATGTGGAAAAAGAAAAATTAAAACTTTATGTATTCTTTTTACAATCAAATTCAGATACTATCTCCATTATGCTTATTGTATAACTCACCTCATTTATAAAGGATGCATAAAAAGCAAAGTACATTATGCTAAAAAACTAAGGTAAAGAGTGTAATTTAAACTTCAAAGGCTTCGTCAAAATTCAACTTGAATTATAATGTTTCAAGCGTTTAAGTTCACCTTAACGTTTTCAAAACATTCAAAATAAATCCTTAATAAATAAAAATTAAACTGACTTAAACTTTCGTCAATTAAATATCATATCACCATGACATGTCACTTTTTATATTTTTTTAAAAAATATTAGTGGACTCGGTTGTCACTTATAGTCCACATTATATCATATGAGCTCCATCAATATATTTAAAAAATAAATTATTTATTTATTAAAAATTAAATAAAAATAGAAAAAGTTATAATTTATTATTTTAAATTTGTTAATGGGGTTCATTGTGTCACTAGCCTATATATGATAATAAAGCCCTCATCAGATTTTTTAAAATATAAAAAGTTTCATGCCAGTAATAACTGATGTAGGTTTAACTCTATTAAAATTTTCATTTATTGAAAATTAATTTTAAACATTTTGAAGATGTTACAAATTAAGTTATATTATGATGAAAACTTTGATGTTGAAATTACAATTTTAACCCAAAAACGAATTGTATTATGGAGCTTTCATATAACATCCGTATTTAGAGTGTTCCTTTCCCATTCCACGCTTGAAAAGCCAGAAGATATAGAACTCTTCAGAAATTTCACTATAAAGAAGACTTTCACCAAAGAACGATTTATTTGTTCAAATAGAAGATACAATAACTTACCTTTTCTACATATTTAGTGCTTTATTTCCCTTTCATACCACTATTCTTAAATAACCCATAACACAGGAAATTTAAAATAATCATCATTACTAGAAGATTCATAATTACTATCAATTTGCAAGGGAGACACTTTTCTTTAAACCATGTGCCACAGAACAGTTTGCAAGATGTAATTTTCCATCTCCACAAACATTTCCTGTATATAAGTTGAAATCCTCAAACTTGAAAAGTTTCTATCAGAATTCACCAATTCCCTGTTACATCCATCAATACAGGCGAGGTTAAAATTAGAAATTTGTTCTTTCTAAACCAGAATTAAGTATTATTCCCACCTTAGTTTAACAATTTCAAAGTCAAAGCCAAGTTACTAAAACACCTTAAAAACCTACAAAAGTTTCCTAATGTGTGCAGAAATAGGTTGTTCCAAACAAATATGGTATCAAAAACTAAGAACACACTTAAACAAGGAAACAGATAAACATATAAACTGGGGAAAAAAAAACTTTGATCCTGTTTGACAATCAGCTGATTGCATTAGCTGTTAGTTGATTCTATCAGCTGTTAACTGATAGCTGATTATATCAACTGATTTAACTAGCGGATAACATCAGTTGTTTATTAAAGATATTCAGTAAAATTAGTTATTTATTAGTTGTTTATGTGTAAAATAACTAATGAGAACATAACTTTAAAAAATTATAAGAACATAAATATTATTTCGTTGAATATTTTTATAAGAATTTAAATTTTATATATTTAATTTTACAGAAATTAAATTTATAACTCTAATAAAAACATATGATATATAATAATAAACATCAATAATAATAACAATATTTCTCAAAAAAATAATTAACAAGTTGGAAGATCTACACACGAATCATAACTCTCTTTTTAAAGTGAAAAACCTATGGACTACCAATGCTTAAGATGAGAAATAAGTTTGAGGGCATAGTTGTCTTTGAGTAAGATTTTTATTAATTGATAGGTTGAAAATTTACTTGGAGTAGCTTTTCAAAAAATAACTGGTTGGGTTTAATCAGCCAACACAACCAACTCCTAACCAAATAAATATATTAACTGTTTAATATAGTCAAACAACTAATACTCTTTAATCAGCTAAAATATAGCTTAAACGCTATCTACCAAACACCCCCTTAGACGTTCAACATATAAACAGTGGCAGGACATGGTCATCTAAACTCTCCCACTGCAACTTTTATTCTTTTTTTCTCTATTATTTGATTTATTTTTCACTAGTATTTATCTTTAATTGCTTGATTTCTCACCTCTCTGATCCAGTTTGTTTCTCACCATAGAACTATTAAATTACTCTTTTAACCACAATATTAATCACACTACTTTTTTTGTTCTTACATAGCAGTGGTGACCATAGCTGTTCCCATCATTGATGCTAGGAGAAAGTGATTGGTGATGTCCAAAACTCATTATTTCAAACACTTTCAACGGCGTATATCGCCTTCATGTTTCCCAAGCAATCAGGAGGTGGTCATGACAAGAGATTCCATATTGCTTAATGGCTTGTCAAGGAGGCTATGATTCATGTTAAATGGCCCGTTGCCTAAGATTCCTGAATGTATCCTAATTATGATATCTTGTCTTTCCTTAAATAGAATGTTGATAGACAGAAGTCTCTCTATTATTGTCCTTTTCACCATTTTTCTTCACTAGGCTCAATTTCTCAACATGCCATTCGCTCTTCAATTATTTTGGCTTTCCAAATGGACAATCCACATTCAACAAACAATGATGTTGCCTGCCAAACTCGACCATCAGCGAGTTACAAATGCAAATTGATTAAATGACAAAATCAGTTGGACTTTCAATGGACTAATAAGCATCCTTTCTCCCTCTATATAATATATGCATGCTTCATTCTGCTCCGAAACTGCATTCAAGTGAATGCAAATCCAGCTGGGAGAGATTTTCCCATTTGTAAGTCGAGTGTCTAATGGAAGCTGAGGATAAACTGCATGGAAGCTTTGAAGTACACTTGACTGAACGAAGTATTGTTAGATCTGTTGATACCCTGTCCACAGCACACATACTCACTCTATCAAACCTCGACTTGCTCTGCGGCCGTTTTCCTATCACATACTTTTATGTATACCATAATCCAGAAAATGTTGCTGTTCCATCCATCTTGAGGTCTCTAAAGAGCTCACTTGCAAAAACTCTGCGTTACTATTATCCATTCGCAGGTCGTATTGTTCAAAATCCAAGTAGCAATGAGCCGGAGATCATCTGTGATAATACTGGTGCCTTGGTTGTACAAGGCCATGCGAACATTTCCTTGAGGGAGCTAGACTTCTATAATCTGAACGAGACCTTGCAAGATAAACTAATCTCTCTCAATCCGGATTTTCCTTTTCAAGCCCAGATAACAAATTACACTTGTGGAGGGATCTCAGTAACATTCACCTTTGATCATGCTCTTGGGGATGCAAGTTCTTTTGGTAAATTCCTGGTTTCATGGTCTGAGATTGCTCAAAACAAGCCGATATCTTGCATGCCAGATCACAGGAGGAGTTTCCACCCACGTAACCCTCCTACTTATCACCCTTCTTTGGATCAAATTTTCGTCAAGTGTACTATAGAAGAGATAATAAACATACCAACGGCCAAAATCCTGCTGAAACGACTGTACCATATTGATATCTCAAACATCAACAGGTTGCAAAGGCATGCTTCTACCAATGGTTGCAAAAGAACTAAAATTGAAGCTTTTTCAGCCTATTTATGGAAGATTATGGCTAATGTCATCAATGAAAAGCATGAAAAGTGCAAGATGGGATGGTTAGTTGACGGACGAGGTAGATTATATGCATCTCAGAGTTCTATGTCAAATTACGTAGGAAACGTGTTGTCTATAGCTACGGCAGAGGGAGATGTTACAGAGTTGAAACAATGTTCTATGCCAGATGTTGCCAGCAAAGTTCATGAAGCCATATCCAAGGTCACCAATGAGTCACATTTCTTGGACTTGATTGATTGGATAGAATGTCACAGGCCTGGTTTGATGATGTCAAACGCTGTACTTGGTCGAGGAGGTCCAACGCTGGTTCTGTCATCGGGGAGAAGGTTTCCAGTTGCTGAATTGGATTTCGGATTTGGAAGTCCTGTGCTAGGGACGGTATATTCGACTATACAGAAAATAGGGGTTGCATACATGAACCAAAGGCCAAGTGGTAGGAATGATGGCTCATGGACAGTCTCTGCTATTTTGTGGCCAGAACTAGCCACTGCCTTGGAATCTGACTCAATTTTTGAGCCTATGTCGGTCACACATCTTCAGCTCTAGTGTTCCGATATAATATTTTCTTTTCAATTTTAACCTGGTTTTCTAAATAGTCAGTCGTTAAGACAAAGTCTATATAGCTCAGGACACCACCCTGACTCAGTCTACATTGTATATTACTATCACCGATATTAAATAGTATCTTTTGCAATTAAGGAGTTCAGAAGAGTTCAGAAGTGTCATTTGCATACCATCACCATGCATATTGAAAACCTATTCCAAGTATCGGAAACCAAACACTTTAGTGGGATTTGATACACTTAAAAAATTGTAAAGGAGAGCTCTGAAACCCACAGGTCAAGTATAAAAAGTTAGAATCACATAGAATCTCATATCCTAAATTTCTTTGAAATAATCTAGCACCAATAAATTCCAGGACAATACAAGCAATATCAAATTAAGAACTAAAGACTCGCCTGCATTCCAAATCATAATTGGCTTGTGGATTTTGATAGGTGCCACTTATCAATCAAAGGGATGCAGGTAATTTCACCCACAGTACTCCTATTATAGACATATTATCACACACTTTAAAAGCTTGCTCTAGTTGTCCTTGCAAAACGCATTTGTAAACACATTGCAAGTGACAGTATCCGGAAGAATTTCGTTCTCTGCCATCTTCAAATTTCCAAGTCAACGTAACAAGTGCACGAGGCTCCCACGAAGAGTAATAACGTACGCAACCTTCTGTTTACATCTTTACAAAGAAGTTATTTCCGTAAATTGACCATATAACCTTATGGTCACAAAAGAATAACGTTACCAATTATTCCAAGGCTCACCCTCAAATTTCCTATTTTGCAATATCCATCTCTGATAAAAAGTGTGGGAGTTTTATTTGGATGTATGCTTTGGGAGGACATTCCTTGCAAGATACCACCGATTGCATCATCCAGCCTAGTTTACAACAATATACACTAATAATCAATGACAGAGTTAGGAATTTAAAATAGGGGTTCAAATATTTAATTTTTTAAATTTTGAGGGGTTCAATACACCGCTAACCTCTAAATAATCCCGTC
>JANKYE010000001.1:15334342-15348566 GCA_032467995.1 Erythroxylum dillonii | reverse complement strand
CCCCTCCCTCATTCTCTCTCCATAACAGATTTCTAACAACTTGCCTACATGGCAGTCACTCCCCTCCTTCCTAGTTTATTTCTACGAGTATAAGTGTTGATGGGCCTAGCTAGTAGCTAGTATGGGCTGGGGAGAGGGTGGATTGTTATCAAATTGATTGCCAGTGGTTCTTAGAATCATACTGTTCAAAGGGCATGTGTTAGCCATGTAGAAGGAGAACCAAGAACTTTCACAGTTTCCCTCTTTAATTATTTTCAAAAGTTATATTATTTACTCCTATCTGGTCCTGAACTTCAAACCCTTGATGATTTGGTTTTTACCAAAACCTAATACTCCAGCACTGTTCTAGTCCTTGTTGCCATTCACATGGTGGTCTATTCCAAATAGTAGTTATCACATGAAAGGACTATGGATTTTGAAAGTTACTTTACTGCAAATGGAGTAAAAATATAATATGCCGTTGAACTGCATTTGTAAAGTTTCATGAAACTGGAGGCATAAATATCATCATAGATGCATCTTAATGAATGGTTTTCTCTCTTCCTAAACTGGAAATCTGTTGTATTTTCTTGAGTGTTTTATGTCATCTAACCTTCCAGGAGTTTGAAGAACCATAAGTTGAGTGGATCTTTATCGCCAGACCTTGGGAAGCTAGAGAACTTGCGGGTCTTGTACGTGATTTTATATTTTGATTGTATTATACATTTCATGTGAAATATGCTGTTACTTTAGTTTGATGAATATGTGTGATTTCTTGTAGAGCACTATACAACAATAATCTGTATGGCACAATTCCTAAAGAATTGGGAAATTGCAGCGAGTTGCAGGGAGTGTAAGTGCTGGAATGGGATACTTATAATTTCGTGAATTAAAGTTTTCTATATTTGTTGTACCATATTCTTCAGGTCTATCATCTCAGTTAGTTTAGAATAAGTGATATCAGTAGCATCATGATACAACATAATGATGATAATTATCTTAGGCTTGTTAAAGGAATCTAAATCTCTGATTTGGGTGTATGATGACTTTCTATATCAGTTTTGAGTTGAACTTTTGCATGTGGAAGAGTTATTTTTTCTAGGTTTATGGTGGTTTGCACTATTCCCATTTTTCAAGACTTTTGGATTTGCAGGACATAGAGGGCATGTGTTGGTGTTAGGGAGACAAAATTTCTAGCTTTAACATAGAATGCTTGAATATCATATGACTTCATGACAAGTGGATCTTTCTCCTTCCGATCGTCTTGTCATCTCAAATTGTTTCAATTCTAAAGTAATTATATATATATATATATATTTTGGGATTTAAAACAAAATCAACATAACCGGAGGCAGAAAGAGCATCACTGCAGAATTTAGCATACCAAAATAGTGACTATCTAGGACCTATATGGTATAGCAAATAAAATTGATTTCTCTCCCTCGGATTCTTTTTGGTCATTCCCCCCAATCTGACACAAAAGTAGTTGAAGTTGTTCTGATATTCTTTCTCTCTGCTTCAATTTGAGTCCTCTATTTCCCCAAAGTTATCATGGAAAGCAGCTTTCCTATATCTGATGAAATACTAAAGAAATGTCTCATCAAATTGCTCTAGAAATTATTGGAGTGGGGAATCCATACATCCAACATATTCTTTTCTCTGCTTTTTACTGCTCAACTTTCTATGAATCTGAATTCTCAGCTGCAGAATTTGCAGCAAACTATTGTCTTGTGGTATTATTCTCATGGTCTTAAGAAGTGCATCTTCAAGAATTATGACATGAATATTTTCTTGTTTTTGTTTTTGTTTTTGTTTTTTCATACTGTCATGTTTTACTTTCCTATGTTTTCCATGTGTCAGTTATAGTTAAGGAGTAGCTATCTCCTTCAAAATTGTAACTACAGGCTTAAGGGATTAAAAACAGCAAATGATTGTGTCTTGCCTTAATTAGCGTGGAACTTAGATGCTGTGGAGCATCCTTGTTTCATCAATGAGCCTGCACTAAACTTTATAAGTTTAGCTGAGAGATTTGCGAATCAATTGATTATTTGCATTTAATTTTTCAAGAGTTCACGTGATTTTTTTAATTCAAGTCAAACACAGTGCAACTATTTGATTTAGTTCTGATTATTTGTTTGATTTTTTTTTTTGGCAACATTTGTCTCCTGTCCAAATGTAATTTGTATCTTCTTGTCTGCAGATACTTGCAGGGTAACTACTTAAGTGGATTGGTTCCAAGTGAATTGGGAAATTTATCTGAGCTTCAGAACTTGTGAGTTATATTTATAGTCTCCATGATTTGCAGTGTACTTCATTTTCAAATTTCTTAAATTGAATCAGTTGTAGAAGTTTGTGGGGGAATTTGTCATCCGATGCCATGATGAAACCAATATCCTTCCCGTAGAGATGTCATTATATTTGTGTGTTTCAAACAATGATTCATCATATGAAAATTCTGAAACTCTTCATAATTCACAAACATTAACAAGAAAATTGTAATTGAGTAGGGACTTTTTGTTTCAAAGATAATGCTCCTTGAGGAAAAAGGAAAAGGAATGGGTGTCCACAAAAAAAGTTTGACTACTATAATAATGGGTGAATTCTCCTAGGTGCCCATTTTGACTTATTGGCATTACGTAATGGCCTTTTTAATCTATTTACACTCATATGTACTTCTTATAGGCAATATATGTGAATCTTTTGCAGGGAATAGCAAGCATGAAGTAAATTGAAAGAAAACTGTGAGCTTCATACTAATAGGGTTGGGCAAACTGTTAGTTTTAATTAAACACTAGCATCAACTATTTAGATAGAAATTTCTCTGTTTCAAGTGAAGTGAGGAGATTTATTTGTAAACCAAAAGGTTGATTCATTCAAACTCTTACCACTGATACTTTTTGGACCTGCATAACCAAGAAAAATGATTTGTAAGAAGAAAAAATGATAAGATAGGTTAAAAAGGTTCTTAAACATGAAGCATACAACATACACCTAATTACTGCCTCTTCATATTGAAAAAAAAATGTCCCTTTGCTCCTAGAGTAGCGTAAATGTTTAATCAGCTGCTAACATAGCTAAACAGCCATTGGAATATGTGGTATTGAAAGAGCAATAGAAATCACCAGTCACATGGAATATAATGTATTAATTATATGATTGACTATCTTGGAAATTATTGCATACTTAATAGACTACAATGTCAAATATTAATTATGTACCAAAGTAATGCATACACGCATGCACCCTATACAGACGCACACAACTCACAGACATCAAGGGGGAAAAAGGTTATTAATGTACTACATTATTGTGCCTGTTGCATTATTAGCGTATGTTTTGTGGAACTTATTAGGGTTTATCCACCAAAATCCACAGAGATATATCAAGCAACTCTCTCAGTGGATCTATCCCTCCATCACTTGGAAAGTTAAACAAAATAATAACTCTGTGAGTAACCCTGTTTCATTTATTTTGTGTTCTAAAATCAGGTTTCAATTAAGTTGGCCATATATAGTCATGGAATTTGATGTTCTTTATTTCAATCTTGTTGTACTGAAGCAATTTATCGAACAACTTTCTTGTGGGACCAATACCATCTGATGGCATGCTTAGCAACTTCCCAAAAGAATCGTAAGTTGGCCCTTTCATCTTTCTTCTTTGTAATCAGAGTGCATCTGAACATGTTAAACAAACATCTAAAAAATTGCTATTTTTCTTAATTTCTTGTTTATAAGGCTGTTCAATTTATTTTCCTCAATAATAAAAGAAGATAGCATACTTTAACATTTGGCTATTTGCTTCTAATATTAATTTGTTTCTAAATTTATCCTACTATTTAAAGTTACTTTCAGTAACCAGAGAATGTTGCATATTGACCAATCGAAGCACTTGCCATCTAGGTTTGCTGGAAATCGCGAATTGTGTGGGAAGCAGATTGCAATGGCTTGCAAAGATGTGACTGGTGGGCCTTCAACTGATTCGCAAAGCTCTCAATCTGGTATACTAGTGCTCATGGAACTTGACTTGCAAATTTGCACTTGTTCACTTAATCGTGATTTTGATAACCACCATGGGATAGTTGATATCTATCATGTGAGCCTGCAGTATTATATTTTGTTTGTAAATCACAGGAACAACTTCCGTTACAGCCTTAATGGCTTTAATCTAGCTTTTCTTTGTACTTGTTCACTTTTTTTTAGCAACTTGACATTCTTTGTCCACTATTCATTATTTATATTTTGTATTATCACATTTTACCTACTCCTTTTCTCAAGATTGCTATCAATGTTTGAGTAACTTTTCTTGTTATATGCAATATTTAATTTTGTGTTCCAAATCTTTTTTAATGCTTTTCAAGATGCTGAATGACATTTGAAACTTGTTTTCCTTAAGTGGTGATATGTTGTAGATTTATATACGTCACTAAACATGTAAAAAGTATTTTTTAGTTGGCTTCTTACCAAGTTCCTTCCAATAGTTACTGTACATCAAATCATTTTCAATATTCAGAATTTTATCACTTTGTATGTTCTATACACGGTAATCTTGTTTCTTTTACGCAAATTTTTAGATTTGTTACCCAATTACTGGTCAAACAAGCCTCTGTAAGAGCTGCCACAAACATCAACTTTGACTTGACCTACTATTTTCTGATCTTGATTGTCATTGTAATTTGAAATTATGAATATAGGTTACCTTCTTGCTTTTGGATGCCACAACTCTTCAACACTTTGATCAGTGAAAACTGTCTACTTTAAAATCTTGTTGCTGTTTTCACTTTTTCATCTGTTAAATTTTATTGTTGACTGCTTATACTGATTCATAATTCTCTGTTGGTAGGCCAAAATCAAGGAGGGAAGAAGAAATACTCTGGCCGTCTTCTAATTAGTGCCTCAGCAACAATTGGTGCTCTGCTTTTGGTGGCACTTATGTGCTTTTGGGGATGCTTTCTTTATAAAAAGTTTGGCAAAAACGAAAGTAACACCATTGCAATGGATGTTAGTGGAGGTGCCTTGAAAAAACTTTTTAAAATTTTCTATCAATAACCTTAAGAAAACCTCTAAACCAAATATGTGCCTCAACATCTAAGATTTAGCATCTCATGGCTAATGATCCTCTTTTTCAGGTGCATCAATTGTTATGTTCCATGGGGATTTACCATATTCTTCAAAAGACATCATTAAAAAATTAGAGATTTTGACTGAGGAACACGTCATAGGTTGTGGAGGCTTTGGAAAGGTATACAAGCTTGCAATGGACGATGGCAATGTATTTGCCCTGAAAAGAATTGTAAAATTGAACGACGGTTTTGATCGTTTCTTTGAGAGAGAACTCGAAATTCTTGGAAGCATAAAACACCGGTACTTGGTGAATTTGCGAGGTTACTGCAATTCTCCAATGTCAAAATTGTTGATATATGATTTTCTCCCTGGAGGTAGCCTTGATGAAGCACTTCATGGTAAAAAGCCAACTTTTGATTTCTTGTTCTTCACAAACAGTTAAGAAAAATTGAAAGTTTTTTAGCTGATTCCATTGATCTCAGTGCTATATATGTGATAGTCCTCACTAATTTTTTGCTAACATAATGTGACTAGGCATTGTATCTTCTGGTATTTCTATTAGTGATAAAAGTTTTCTTGCATCATGTGGATCTCTGGTTGTCCTTGCCTGTGGCAAGTCATTTCATTAGCCCAGCGAAAAAGTATAACACCTTTCACATGTGATGATCTTGAGATATTTGAAATACAACTGTTGATGAAGGAAAACAAGTTCGGAGAAAATGATAAATAGTTATGATGGCTCCTAATGAAACTTTCTCCTACACTGAACTCTTGATCTCAGATTTTTATAGTTTCTTTGCAATGACTGAACAGAAAGATCTGAGCTACTGGACTGGGAAACACGCTTGAATATCATTATGGGAGCTGCAAAAGGGTTGGCTTACTTGCATCATGATTGTTCCCCTAGGATCATACATCGTGACATAAAATCAAGTAATATATTACTTGATGGAAATTTGGAGGCTCGGGTTTCCGATTTCGGGCTTGCCAAACTGTTAGAGGATGAAGAATCCCATATCACAACCATTGTTGCTGGAACATTTGGTTATCTGGCTCCAGGTAAGAGATGGTATATGCTTGAACATTTTGAGTGTATGCTTTTGATGCTTGGGCTACTTAGATTTAGGCAATCAGTGTATCATTTCTTCTCAGATAATTATTAACAGAATAGAAGAGGATTTTGAATCCATAAAAGACGTTTAGAGATCACACCCACTCCCTATTGATGGAGAGATACCTAGTGGGTATCTGCTGGCTAACCAGAATTCTTTTTTGCCCATTTGCAATAACCAACAAAATAGTTTGTTTATTGCTTATTCCTATTATTTTTTCTTTCCATTTACAGAGTACATGCAAAGTGGTAGAGCAACTGAGAAAACTGATGTTTATAGTTTTGGTGTCTTGATGCTTGAAGTATTAAGTGGAAAGCGACCTACAGATGCATCATTTATTGAGAAGGGCCTGAACATTGTTGGCTGGGTATATCTCTTTTGTGAACCTCTTTCGATTCCAGTCTCGATTTGTCTTAACTACATACGCATTTATATAGCTTAAAAAGTTAGGGTTTGGTATATTTGATGATAAAAGATGAGAAGTCAATCAATAACCAGTGTCAAGACTTAAACAAATACTTGTAGTATTCTGCTTGAGATATCAAGTGTTGCTTTAACATAGGCTAGCTCATGCCTGGCATTAGTTTCTAGTGGTCTGCTATCAACAGGTTAGAGTTATCTTATGCTACCCTTATTAGTTAACTTGAATTTTAGTGCAAGGTATTGCTTGGCTTGTTCTTTCCTCTGCTTTCATTTGATGCGCTTGCTAATGAAAGAGGTGTCTTACCTATTAATTTTAATCTTACGTAATAAGTTAAGCAACTGAGTTCAAATAAAATTAGTAGGGATTGGATTCTGTAGTTTCTCGGATAACCTAATAAATCTTGAAGTGTTATTCATGTCAATGGTGAGACATGCCTGAATTAGAACTACAACAACATGTGTGATTGGATTTTGTTGGTTGTTCTTATGTTTCTCTTCTTTTATTCCGTATAAATTCAACTTAAAAATACTAAAGTAGATACTCCAGGCACAGAACCCTTCACGTGTCCAAATCCTTCTCTTATCTTTCATCTACTCCATCTCTTCAGTAGGTTTCTTTGTTGGTCAGTATATTCCTGTTAGGACTGATCCCTGATGGCAACGTTGTTCATTTGGTATTCACTTCCATTATGAGGAAACACCCTTTTGTATAAGTGAACTTGTTTTCATTATCTGCAATGTTCAAGTCTGTCAAATATGCAAGGCTTACTTACGTTAAAGTTTTTGGTTGATGCAGCTAAATTTCTTGGCCACAGAGGATCGACAACGAGAGATTGCTGATCGAAATTGTGACGCGGTGCAGCTGGAAAGCCTTGATGCTCTGCTTTCAGTTGCCAGCCAATGTGTTTCTTCCAGTCCTGAGGACCGGCCCACCATGCACAGGGTGGTTCAATTACTTGAATCTGAAGTCATGACACCATGCCCAAGTGATTTCTATGATTCCAGCTGAGTGAAAGCTATATGGTGGCAAATAAAGCCAGAATTCACATCCATGACTGCTGCTTCTTTGAAGTGTCGAGATGTGACGAGTTAATAGATCAAGGAACTCGGAGATTGTGGCAGTTTTGTGTCTTCATTTTCATTCATTTATTCTTTCTGCGGATTTCAGTGATGAGTGGAAGGTACACGCTGCAACTATGTTGTATGGATCATTATGTGGGGAATTCACCAAGAATGCCCTTGCATTGCATGGGATGTCTTGATTTTGCATGGTTGTGCCAAGAATTATGCTTCACACGGGATTGGAATTTCCGGTCAAGTGGTATGGTTGTTATTCATCTGCTACCCTTCTCAATTTGGCTTGTATTTCGACTTCCTTTTCCTCTTTGGGTGTAATCCCCTTCTGTATTACTCTCTCCTATTTAAAGTGTATATGATGTTGTGTAAATTTATCATTTTCAAGATTCACATGCTTTCACCATTTCTAGAAAATCTCACTTAGATTCATGAAGGAGCTTTTTCGGTGGTGACTATACTTATTTTTCCTGGTTTCAAGTATTAGTTCTATGTTTTCTTTCCAGCCAAGCATAGCCCTTTAAAGGGTTTACGTTAATGTATCTCAAGTTTAGAAATGCATGGAATCAGGGTTATCGGAGAGTTATTGTGAAGTCAGACTCTCTCGCTCGAAGCTATTCATCTAGTAACTACCAACTGTTCCCAATCACACCCTTGGTTATTATTGATGATGTCAGATACGTACTGAATAGAGATTGAGATTGTTCTTTTCTTCACACCTTCAAAGACAGGGAATCAATAGCGAAATATGGGTCCTCTTCGTCTCATCATCTGGCATCTATGGGAGACTAATGTCAGGGATTTGTCAGTATTTACTAAATGTTCTCTGTCACTTTTTTGAGGCATTAGACCTCTGGTTTTATCCGTTTCACCCAAAAAAAAACAAAAAGAAAGAGAAGCTGTATGGTAAAAGGGTCTGCCAATAATCCCCCATTGATATATCATCGAAGGCCTGAAGCCTTTATCTAGGAGGTAAAAACAGCGTCTTCTACCAATGAGCAGTAGCTTAAACCACACAATACCGCCTTTCTCACAGATACAAGTTTCAACCCGAAAATGGAAAAAGACGCCCACATTTGAACCAATACATGTTGCACAGATGAGTTTCATGTTTTGCAAAATGAGTTGGCCACTAGCCTTCAAGACTAATCAGGATAAAATTTTACAAGCAAAATGCCTGTGAAGATCTAATCTAAAAGATCATATCCAGAATTCCTTAAAATCTCGTATTCAAGTTTTGTAATTGGTTTCAGAAAACCTAATACTTTATAATTTCGAGAATCATATTGCCATCTAGAAGGAACCATTTGATGTTGCTGGTTAGTGGAGACACAAAAAATCCTTGGATCAGATGTCAGAGCAAGTTTGCATGTCCAGATGCAGGCAGGGTAGGGCGCTTACTTCCAGAACCATCAACATACGAGTTCAAGATTCATCACTGCTGCTGCCAATAAGGACAACATTCTTTTTTGTCTTCAGTCTCTTGCTAGCTCTATCATTCATAGTCCCTTGATCTTCGTTCAGCTTGCTATCTTCAGGATGTTCAGAGCTTGTATACTTTCTGACTTCTTCAAGGATTCTACTACCATACATTTCTGTCTTCAACTTTCCAATTAGCTTTTCCAACTGCAGCCATAATGGAATAGTTCAAAGATCAGTATTAGGTGATAGGGCTATTATGTGCCGACTGACAGTCAAGGAAAACATAAAATCAGCTTTACATATGCTGAAAATTCCCCCAACTTTGCAATTGCAATCAAAGGACAGAACCATTCAACTTAGATTGGTCTTGACCTTGTTATACACAAGTACTAGAGCTGCCTGGTAACAATGTTGAATCAAGAAGAGGTATATCATCATTCAGAAGGCCAAACAGAATTCTGAAGAGCATTTGAAAGCTTCAACCAAAGAACATTTATCAAAAAGCAATGCATTATTATGTTCTAGAGACATACCTCTTCCATTGAATTTGGTTTCTGGCTACTGATCATGCTCATCTGTTGACTAGACAAGATTGAATGTGGGAACAGTCCCCCCTGACCTGATGACAGTTCCTTCCTTAACTCGTCAAGTTTGAATTCCAATCCAGATAGCGTGAGGTTGCGTTTTGCAGATCTTGTGTTGCCATACCCATTCTTTTGTTTCCTCGAAATCACAATCTTAACGACCTTCTTTCCTAATGTAAAATGATAGAAATCAACATCATGTCATAAAGTTGTCCATTATTAAGTGTACCACATGCAAATTATGCATAAATGGGATTTCAAAATAGTTATCTAATCATAATGGAGATGGTACTTAATGTATATGAAAATAAGAAAATACAATACAATAAGCATGTCCTCTTTCATTTGATTGAACCAACAAATTGGAAAGACAGATGACACATGCAAAAAACAATACAATGATGTTTGTCCTGTTATTCAATTGAAGAGACAAACTAATGTTCAAATGAGGCGAGAGATGGAAATCATGGAGAATAAAGTCCGAATGGAAAACGATGCATGTCTCAGAAACATACATATCCCAATCAAGTTAAATCTTAACAAGGTTCCAGGTAACGTTTAGCCTAGATATTGGTAAAAAAAGAGATCGGTTAAAATAGGTGTACCAGTTACACCAGAACCATTAGAACCATAATATGTTAGATAACCATCACAATTAAGAAGAGGTATCCTTACCCTGCAACACCTGCTTTGCCAGAGTTCCAACAGTCACATAAGCATTTGTGGCATAAGCTGTGTGCTGAAATTCTTCTTTCTACATGTGCCAGTTCAAAGTTTAAATTGGCGGGATGATCTCCAAGCATACTTTTTGAGAAAGGAAAAGAGAGATGCACATCACAAGCAGAATGTTCTAGCTAGCAGCAATTAGTTTATCGAAGTAGCTTCTAGCATGAGATATGGAATTGAAGATACAGCAGTCTTCCATTCTATATGTATTTATAACCTTGTTCTGGGCTCAATTTCCATAACAACCAACTGCTCCAACCCACAGAAAACATAAATGCAGGCTAGTATGCAACACCCATGTCCACATGGTTTGAAGAACACACTAACAAACTTAATATTGCTTCTTCGAGTGATAGTTACCAATCTGTAGTTGACTGTAATTTTTGGCTCTAGCACTATGTGAATTCATCCTCACATCAAATAAGTAGATGTTTTGTGTAAAGCTTTCAAAATTTTCCTCATAGTTCAAAATCGCCTACACTTGATAATAGTCATATCAATACTTGACAATTAGAAAGAAAATATAACCTAAATAACAACAGAATCTTAACACATTGCCTTAACTTATATGTCTTAGTAATTGTAACTTGTGTTGCACATGATTTTATTTCAAATTTGCCTCAAGGCTACAAGAGGAATCATTAGCCTTCAGATCAGATGTTTGATAAGATACTAATTAGGAATTGGAATTGATCAAACACCACCGTAAAGTTCCATTCTCTTTCTTTTATCAAACTTGTGATTTGCTCATGCCTATGATAAATTGATATTCCTCTTACTTCGCACTAGTTTCAAGGTTTTTACTTTTCCAACTATAGAGTTCAAACTTATACTATAGAAGTTTTACTTGTTAAACCATTAAAATATAGTTTATCCATGGACCATGTAAGTTTAGAAGAAAATGCATTGTATTTGCATGATTCATGATTCGTAATGTACAGAGTTAGGGTTATATAGACAAGTTTATCAACATTAATTAGGAAATGTAATCCCTATGATCAAGGAATTACAATCCCTATGATGACTCCATAATCTGTAAAACTACTTCTCAAGTTGAAGTGTAAATAATAATCATACCCAACTTTTACAAATATAATTAACTCAAGCACCATTTAAAGCTTTTGTAAAAATAACTCCGAGTTGTTATCCAGTTTCTACATATACTGTAGAGATTAATTTTTGCTGCACTTTTTCACGAACGAAGTGAAAATCAATTTCAATATGTTTAGTTTGTTTATAAAACATAAGATTAGAAGTAATATATATAGCAACTTGATTATAAGATCACAATTTTGCCAATAATGAGGTTTTAAGGCCAATTTCAGATAATAGTTGATATAAAGCTTCCCAATGATGAATGGCTGGGAATGACATGAACTGACTTACAACACTAACAAAATATGCAATATTAGGGTGAGTTACTATAAGGTTATTTAAATTTCCAACTAATCATTTTTTTGAGGATCTTCAAGCCAGTCTCCATCTTTGGTGAGTTATAAATTATGGGACGTTGGAGTATTGCATGGCTTTGCTCCCAACCTTTTGGTCTTACTCAATAGATATACTACATATTTTCTTTGAGATAAGAAAATGCCTTTCTTACTCTCCCAAAAAGTACTTCAAAGCTTCTATATCTTTCATGTGAAACCAACTATGAAGAAAGGATTTTGATGATGAAATGCCCTTAGAATCACTTCTAGTAATGACAATATCATCTACATACACAACACGGAGAATAACTCTAGATGCAAAATGATTGCAAAAGACCAAGTGATCAAATTTGCTCTTATTCATTCCAAACTTTTCCATTGCTTGACTAAATTTTCCAAACCAAGCTCGTGGACTCTATTTCAAACCATAAAGAGACTTTTGAAGATGACAAACATTCCCATACTCCCCCTGAGCAACAAACCCATATGGTTGCTCTATATACACTTCCCTAGAGCTCACCATGTAAGAAGGCATTTTTTATGTCTAACTAATGTAAGGGTCAATCACAAGTAGTTGTCATAGAACGGAATAGATGAATAGAGGCTAGTTTAGCAACCAGTGAGAAAGTATCAGAATAATCCACACCATAAATCTAAGTATAGAGGCTAGTTTAGCAACCAGTGAGAAAGTATCAGAATAATCCACACCATAAATCTAAGTATAGCCTTTTACCACAAGTCTTAATTTAAGTCGGGCCACTAATCCATCATAATTGACTTTAACTGCAAAAACTCATTTACATCCAATAGCCTTCTTTTCGACGGTTAAATTCACTAAAACCCATATACCATTAACATCTAAAGCATTTATCTCTTCTATCATAGCATTACATCATCTAGGATGAGATAAAACTTCGTGAATATTTTCGGGAGTGTTACAGAATCAAGTGAGGCAACAAAAGAGCATGAAAAAGAAGACCAATGATCATAAGACATAAAAGAAGAAATAGGTTAAGTACATTAATGTTTACCTTTGCAAAAGGCAATGAGGAGATCAAAAGATGTTGAATCGGATGTCAAAAAGGATCTAGGAATCGAACTTGTATCAAAAAAATTTTGTCTTCTAGAATAGACCAAACAGATAGGTGGTTGATGTGTATAGGTAACACTTATGGCCAGATAGACGATAATCTCCTTTTTAGGTACTGAAGAGATAGGGAAGAAAGGAATGTATTCGAAAAAGGTAACATCAGCAGACACAAGATATTTGTTAAGAGTTGGACAGTAACACCAGTATCCTTTTTGTAGACAACAATAGCCCAGAAATACAATATTTTAACGATTAGGATCTAATTTAGTAACATGAAGACAAACATCACGAACAAAACAAGTATTGCCAAAAATTCAGTGTCAGAGAGGAAGGGTCTAGTAAGAAAAAAGATATTATAAGAGATCTCACTATAAAGCACAAATGAAGGCAAATGGTTGATTAAGAAACAGGTTGTGGAGATCGCATCTACCCAAAATGGTTTAGGAACATTTGTTTGGAATAAGAGTGCTCTGGAAATTCTAGCAGATGACTTTTTCTTTTCAACCACACCGCTAAGATGGTGTGTTAACACAGAAGGATTGATGGAGAATGCCATTTTGAACCACGTAGGTTTGAAATGGTGTAGAAAAAGATTCTTTGGCATTGTCACTTCTCAAAGTATGGATAGAGACGTTAAACTGTGTTTTAATTTAGTACAAAAAGCAAAAAAATGGGAGAATAATTCAAAAAGTAGTTTCATTAAATAAAATCAAGTCACACAAGAGAAATAGTCAACAAATATAACAAAACCAACTTTTGTACATTCCAAGACATGAACCCCAAACATCATAATGTACTAATTCAAAAGAAAAACTAACTTGCTAATTAACCAAACGAAGTGAAGACAAACGATGGTGTTTGGCAACTAGACAAGACTCACAATCTAAACTAGCGACATGAAATTGTAGACATAACTTCTTCAATAGATGTAACGCCCTAACCGAGAATCAACTTCAAAGGGAATTAAGACGCTGGAACAAGCAATGGGTTAAGACACCTAGGTATGCAAATGTAGAGGCCTCTTGATTCAAATCTTTTATCAATAATCTTCGTCAAAAAATCCTAATAAATACAACAATCAAGAAAGAATAAGAGACAACAATTTAAGACACAAGTGAGTTTACTCACGGATAGTAAATTAAAGTAAATCCTGGTAAGTTTAAAACAGAAGACGATAATAATAAACTGGGGTTAACAATGTCAGAGCCAACAACAAAGGAAATAGATCCATTAGCTAAAGTAACATAGAAAGTAGAAGAAAGTTTGGGATTATTTGTCATATGATCTGAGGCACCATAATCAATAATCCATTGTGTGGAAAGGG
>JANKYE010000001.1:15273966-15289200 GCA_032467995.1 Erythroxylum dillonii | reverse complement strand
ATCTGTCATATTTAACCGAATCCATCCCTACGTGTTGGAGCTCCACTTCCGCTTTAAAGCTCTCGGACATCATCATTCATATCTGTCATATTTAACCGAATCCATCCCTACGTGTTGGAGCTCCACTTCCGCTTTAAAGCTCTCGGACATCATCATTGACCCATTCTTAGTATATAATGCTTTATTTGAAAGTCGCAATTTCACCAACTTTCAAACGCCCTGGAAGCCTGGCCTAACTCCTCATCATTGATACCCTGTCAACTATGCGCTCGACACATCTTCTCCCTTTGCCTAATGTACACGGAAGAATCATTATTGACACGGCTTTCAGGAAAGAATATTAGTGCTAGCTTCCGGAACGCAAGAACTTTCTTCCTTTCATACAGAACTCAAATAAACCCTAATTGTTGTTCACTATTTAACACGACCAACCCTGGTCTGATTAACTAAAATTTAAAATGGACATTCGGAGTATGTCCCAGAAAAATCAATGATACAAAGTACTCACTTAAGGAGGAGTTCAGATCTCCTGTCCAATATTATGATGTTTTATTGTATCCAATAAATCTCAAACATCTATTCATGTGGGACCTGCATAAAACCTGCGTGAGGCCTACAAAATAAATAGCTGAAATTTCATGAGACAGAATAAAACTGGACAGAAGATCTGGACTCCTTAAGGAGACTACAACCTCATCCATAGATCGCTAGTTCAGCTTACATTCATTTGCACATTAAATTGCCTCACTTGCACACTAAGTTCCAGATAACAGAGGGAGTTTTTTTTTCAAGATTGTAACTCCGCTAACTCTGTCTAAAGTTACCAATCTTTGTTTTAAAGCTCATTAAAAGGGTAAATGAAGCTTTAAGGCCCTTGGTTACGCCAATTATCAGACCAAAAAGATTTCGCAGTGAGATTCCCTATGATGCTTTTTATTTGCATATTCATAATTTCCATCAACTTCATCGTTTGGAGTGAGGTCCACCAAGTGCTGGTCTTCAGTTTTCAGTTTAGAAGTTGTCACCGTCGATAAAATAAGAATGTATCCGTCTTATCTAAAGAGATTCTTTGTCCACATGAAGCTTCCGTATTCTCTTGGCCAAACGCATCTTATTCATAATTTTGAACCACACGATCATCGTCATAAAAGGTGGAGTAGGTTAGATTCTTCTTCAAAAAGAAGACACGTGATCTTGTAGAAGCATGTGAAAAATGATAGAAAGTTCACAATAGTGAGAGTTGAACGTATTGTGGAAATGAAGAGGAAAAAAACGTAGAAGATGAAGATCGAAAATGAAGGGAGAAAAAGACAACATCAAATAAAAATGAAAAACAAAGGACAATCTTTCAGATGAAAAAAACTATCGTGGATTGGTGCGGCAAGTTACGATCACAATTGTTACTTGCCACATGTCACTACTGTATAGTTTCTAATGGGTTTTCTTTTTCATCCAACCCATTTGTCTCCAATTTTAATTCAATTATCTCCCAATTTTTTATGATATTTGTCATTGAATCCTAATACTATTTATCAACAATTTCTACTGTCATTTGATATTTAATTCTACCACAATTTATCAATTGTCTTGTCACTTAACATTTTTTCCTAGTCTAAAAATTACTCAAAATTTCATAATTTTCCCAAATTTCACCCAAAAATTCTAATTCATCAATAAAATATACCAAATCAATTTTCGAGCCAAGGTATTTGGTAACCACATCATAATCACTTTAAATAAAAAAAAATTTATATTCAGAAAATGTCAAATAAGTGTATAAGCAGTCATTGCAATGTGTATGAAAATCTATTTACATGTGTGTGTATGCTACTGTTATGCATAAGAATGAAATGCATTTTTTTTATCTCTCATTGTCATTTCTCATTTACAAAAATCTAGGGTTCTAATCCTTTGTATGAAAACGGGATATGTTACATTTAATGACTCGCTTTGTATTATTTTCAAATTGTGATTCTACAACATTTAAAAGTGTTGTCAAAGAATCAAAATGAAGAAAGGCAATGGATTATGAAATAGAAACCCTTAGAAAAGATGACACTTGGGAGCTAACTGAACTTCCAAAAAGGCAATAAATCATTGGTGTAAAGTAAGTTTTCAAGTCAAAATTGAAGGAAAATGGTAAAGTTGATAAATATAAAGCGCGTTTGGTGGCTAAAGGATACAAGGAAGAGTTTGAGGTGGATTATAAAGAGATTTTTGCTCCAGTTATAAGGCATAACACAATCAAAATAGTGATTGCTTTGTTAGCACAATATTCATGGCCTATCTTCCAGTTAGATGTCAAGTCGGCATTTTTGCATGGAGACTTAGAGAAATATGTATATATTGATCAATCTCTTGGCTATGTTAAAATAGGAGATGAGCATAAGGAAATATAAATTTAAAAAAGCTCTTTATAGACTGAAACAAGCCCTAGAGACTTGGGATAATCATATTAAGACTTATTTCTTGAAAGAAGGCTTTCTTAAATGTCCATATGAACATATGCTTTTTTGTTGAAGTTGGATAAGGAGGAAAATGCTTATATGTGCTGTTGTTAAGTTGTGTGCTTATATGTGGAGGATCTTATTTTTGGATCTTATTTTTACTGAAAATGATAATGTCGACGTTTGAAGAATTCAAGAAGTCCATGAAGGTGGAATTTGAGATAACTAATCTTAGTATGATGCATTACTTTCTTGGCATAGAAGTAGTGCAATCCATTAGTGGAAAGTTTATTTGTCAAAAGAAATATGTGAAAGAAATTCTTGATAGATTTCATATGAAGGATTGCAAAAATGTGAGTACTCTAAGTAAGTTTGGCTTAAAGTTAAACAAAGATCATGAAGGAAAGAAAGGGGGCAACACACTTTACAAACAAATTGTGGGCAGCTCGATGTATTTAATAACAACAAGACTAGACATAATCTCAAATTTAATTGGATTTACTAACAACAATTATATAGGAGATCAAAATAATAGAAAGAACAATTCAGGTTATATTTTTATGCTAGTGCTTTTATATCCATCTTTTAGCCATTTTATTCTTAATCATTGGCTCAAAATTTCACGTCAATTTTTGGCAGGTGAGCAAAAACGGGCCTCTTACTTGACACAACGGGCCCCTAAAGATATTTAGCAGGTTTTACTTGGAGCAAAACGGGCTTCTTCCCTACTTTGAAGTGCTGATTTAGTTTGTATAATTTATTTATATGGACAACAATAAGGAAGTACGGTACCTACACCTTTTTTTATTTATTAAGAATTATTTCTTCTCTCTCTCCATTATTTCCCTCTTTTAAATGAAATATCCGTAATATATAAAAGAAATACAAAACATTTAATTTGTAGAAGTGAATGTATAAGGGACTAGATTTAGCTGAGTTCAGATCCTCTGTTAAATATTATGATGTCTTATTGTATCAAATAAATCTTAATTATTTATTTATGTAAGTCTCGTATGAAATTTACGTGAGTCCCACAAAATAAATGGTTGAGATTTTATGAAAAAAAATAAGATAGAGTAATATTAGACAAAATATTTGAACTCGATTTAACTTAACGAAAGGCCACGTGAAATTACGTATTTTGAGTTGTCCGAGTGCCCATTTTGGTGACCCGCAGGTCCGTGTATTAATAAGTCTATGCCCACCACCCCACTGTTGAATCTGTTGTCTTCCATACTACCATTATTGCCATCACCAACCAACTTCTTAGATAAATCATAACTAGTTAGATGATTTGGTCAAAGTACGATTACATGAGAAGTATACTGTACTTGGGTCACTTTCATGACAAATAGATTCAATCTGGCTTCAATCCAGATTGATCGTCAAATACAGAAAGTTCGAGTTTGTCATCTTCTCCGATTGAACTCCTCCTTATATACTCGTTTTGAATCCTTCTTCCACCGCTAGGTTAAATCTCTAACAATATTATTTATTTTAGGAAAATGATGGCGTGTTTTATATGAATAAGATACCGTTCGCATAGAGACGAAAGGATAGTTCGACTGTTTCAATTCACTTACCCTCATTCATCAGTTTTATGCACTGTTAATGATTGATATGCATGCATCATCAACAGTCTCATGTCGCCACTTGGAAGGACATGACTTTGAGTAGTAATTAGTCTTTTGTAATTTATTAAATATGATGTTACATATTTACGTAATTATTTAGAGTGTCAATTTTATTTATTTACTATTTAGTCTATATCACTATTTTATTGTTACATTTATATATAGATATGTCGGAAACAACCTCTCTATCATATAAAGGTAAAGTCGTATACTATCAAATCTCTTCAAACTCTGTTTTATTGCAGAATTTCCAGTCGAGGATAACAAGAAAGATGATAGATGTTACATATTACTAAATTTGTATCATCATCAAAAACAACCTCACGTACAATTTCTTAGTGAACCCAAAACTAGGGGTGAGCATTTGGGTAATTCGGGTCGGATTTTCACTGGTCGGGTCCGACCCGAATTACTCGAAATTTTTTTTGCCTTACCTGGCCCTAACCCGAACTTTCAATTACCCGAACTTACCCGACCCGAATTATCCGAATTACCGAAAATCTCGGCCCGAATTATCCTAATTACCCGAATTACCCGAATTATCCGAATTTTATAACGTAATTCGGGTAATTGGGCCGGTCCGAAATTTTTTAGAGTTATCCGACCTCGGCCCGAAAATAATTCAAGTAAAATCCGAATTACCCAAAATACCCGAAATTTAAAAAATTCCTACCCGAATTAATTCGGGCCGAGCCGGGTAATCGAGCCGGCCCGAATTATGCTCACCCCTACCCATAACCACTCCACTCACGAAAGTTTTCTGATTTGCCCTTCTCCATCTCATTAATCCAGCTTCCTTTCTGCTGTCAGGTCTACCTAATATTTATTGTTTGGCCAAAAGTCGCATCATGAGGTTGAGTAACATCGAAATAAGTGAAGAGGAAAAGGAGACAGTGATGTTCACGACTTTTGTTGGATTAGAGGAAGAAGATGAGACAACTTTGGAGATAAATGCAAGTTTTCATTTTATGTTATATTTTTCTGTTGATAAATTTATTAGTCGTATGATTTTGCTATCACATAAATACTTATTTGATAATGAGTTATGTAATGTGGTGTGCTATGTTAGTATTATTTATTAAAGAATTAAGTTTTATAGCAAATGAAAGGTTCTAATAACTAATATTATAAAATTAATTAAAGTTTATGATTTTAAACATAATTTACCATAAAATAATGCTCTTAATAACTTTCTTTTCTGTTAAAAACCCTTTTTTATACTCTCAAGTATCTAATTTTTAATTTTTTAATTTAGTATATAAACTTTTAAAATTTTCAATTGAGTTATCAGTTTTTTAAAAATTTAACAGTTCAGTTCAAAATGTTAATTCTATTAGTAACTTGTTAATTTGACTAACATAATCTTTTTTATTTATGACATATAGATGTCCACAGGAAAAATAATAGTCCTGGTTGAAACGTGGTAGAGGAACTTTTTAGGGAGACACTACATATCATGAACAACAAAGATTTCTTCAGCAAATTATTATCAAAACTAACATTTTAAATTGAATTATTAAAGCTTTTAAAAATTGATTATTCAAAATTGAAAATTTTAAGTGCTGAATTAAAAAAATCCCAATAGGTTTAACATCTCAGAATTAGTTATCCATAAATCAAACAATTCTAGATTATCTTCTATGTTTATTTTGTTATTGTTAACATTTTTATTAGAGCAGCAATAATTCTTTTTAAATTAATTTAATCAACAAAAGATTTATTTAAATATAATCCTAGGTTCGACTCCAGGTAACGGAAGGAAGTGACCGTTCTTCTAGGAGGCTGCATAAAATCAAACCGTGGTTCAATCCTCCAGCGGTAGTCGGGCCTGTGACTGAGGGTCCTTAAGGTTGGGGATCAACCTTTTGGTCCAAGGATATTATTTATAATAAATGATCTTATTTGTTGGTTAATTGATTTTTAAAATTTTAAATTTCAACATAATATCATTTTGAAATTATAAGGATAAATATAATAAACAAATTTTTTTTTGTAAAATATAATAATTGAAAATTTCGGACATAATCCAATGTATTAATTTTTTTATACAAGGGAAAAGAAACTAACCAAAATCCGTCCTAGCCAGCACACCCTGCTAGCGCAGGGTTTTGCAGTAACATGCTTTGTTCATATTTTGGTGTAAGAAATCCATTACGGCCCTCGGGAGCTCCTCGATAAAATGAAGGCCCAGATTTGAGACAAAGGCTAGATTAGTCATGCTATCTACAGACTGGTTCTCTTCCCGATAGATATGTTGAAGTTGCACTTCTCGCGTTCGTTGCAATAATCCCCTAATACCTGTCACCAAAAGAATATGGTCAATCAGTGCTTTATTTGAAGGAAAAAGAATGTTAATAACCTCCAAAAAAATATCTAATTTGACGACCGCACGGTAATAACCAAGCGCTCATGCCCGAATGACCCCTAGTCTCTGTTTTAGAAACTGGACTTCACCGGCTGATTTGACCGGTGATCGGTTGGTTATTCGGTTCGGTTCAACCTAAAAAATCAGTTTTTAATTGTCTTAGTATGAACCGGCTTGAAAAAATTTTTTAGTATATTTTTATATATTTTTAATATTATATATAATTATTGTATAATTATGACGTCACACCGATTCAATCGGTGGTTGAACCAATCAAACTAATAACTAATAAAACTTTCGATTTGATGACCGATTCGAATTTCATAACACTTCCTGTAATTATATCCAGATATAATATCTACATCAATTAACTCACGATGTTCTTAAGAACGTACATACCGTTGAAAATGTAAGAAGAAAGAAGATGAGGAGCTTACGTCAGAGGCTACATTGTTCAATGAACTAAACATTTTTAAAATGCCTGTTACAGGACTTCAAAAGTTGAAAAGCTCCCTCATTCATTGCACATGTAAATGTGTGTGTTCATTCACCGTATGGCAAGACATGATCATTGATTAATGTGATTCGGGTCCACCAGTAATTGTATATACTATATAGCATACACAAGTTCCAGAACTTGTTCATTCAAGAACAGACAAAATTTCACTTTCCAAATTCAATTTCCTGTGCCAACTATAATAAATTATCACGTCATAAAGAAAAAACAACAAATCATGCTTTGGAATGCAAAAAAAATCTGAAAAGAATGTGAAAAATCATTACTTGGATTTGGAAGTGGAGCCTGTTCCTGGAAAAAATCCAGTATCTGGTTTGCTCATTCTCGGTAAAATATGAACGGCGACCGCTTCGAATCCCGACGGAGTTTCAATTACTCTCATCCTCACAGGCTTCGACACCATATCGACCACCACTATCCCATCATCACTGCCGCCACATAGGACACAAACTCTTCCGCCTCCTGCAGCAATCTGCTGAGCTCCTCTGAGTCTCTCAGACTTTATTATATTCTCCCATTTGTCCCTTTCAGGATCATACGTTCTCAGAGCACCTGTTCTTTCGTCAACCACATACATCACCTCCTCGTTCATGGTCGCCACCGGGCCTTTCCAACCGGCGAGCATCCCGTTCGGCATGTTCTCCCAATCCTCTTTCTGGGTATCATACACAATCCCTTCTTTTGCTGAATCACCTTTCATGTTCACCATGCACAGCTTTCCTCTCCACCCCACTGCGTCCACAGCGTCTCTGCTAAATCTTGCATCTTTAAGCCCTTTAACCTTCTCCCATTTCCATGAACACCCAGAAAAAGAATTATTGGTATCGGAACTCTCTTTCTGATTCTGAGTCGCGTGATGTTTATTTGTTCTTTGTGGCTCCCACTTCTCGACTGACTTGGCAACGTCAGTAGAGAATTGGGATCCGATGCCGCTAGCAACGTACACAATACCGTGGGTTGTTCCAGCGGCGCACCACCGTCTAGGGGTGTCAAGAGGTGGCCCGAAGGACCACTTGCGAGAGATTGGATTAAAAACAAGAGGACGAGACAAGGCGGGATTGAAATTGTCGGAGGTAGCAGCAAGGAGGACTAGGCGGCCGGAGACTGAGACGGATTGGATGGGGAGGTGACGGGAGATGAAGGAAGGGTGACGTAGGAGGAAGCGGAGAGGAGGGTCGTCTGGCGGCGGAGGGAGACAATCCCATCTGGAGGAGATGGGATCGTATGTAAAGAAATGGATAGAACTTGCATGATTATTGTTATGTTGCGTGTTGGTTGATGATAGAATAGTGTAAAGAGACAAAAAGGGAGGGAAATCAGGTGAGTAAATGAGGCGGCGCCATAAGTGACAGACAGAGAAAAGCAAAGAAGGTGGCACTAGGGAGAGACACAGCTGTGCTAAATGGTCAGGCAGGCCTGGTATGATAGGTTGTTTATGGCGGGCGTGATGGTCGTTGTGGTGGTTATTGGTCTGCTTTGGTCGTTTAAGTGGGTGTTTGTGACTGGTCTCTGAGTTAGAGGGCTGGATTGGATTGGCCATCATAAGCCTGTGGAGGATTTGAGGCACTTGGAATGCTAGAGATGAAGGGTTTGTTCTTTCCTTTGTTGGATTCACGTTTTACAGAAAAGGTAAAGCAGGGAGAGAGTAGACGTCCTTTTGAAGACAAGTCGTCCTTCTGGTGGACAATTGGGCAATTTTTTTTTTTAAGGATTAGTTAGGAACTAACCCTTCCGTGGGAACATCTCAAATCAAGGAGGGCTACCACTGATTCAGGAGTTTGTTACATGCTCAAGGATCGAACCCTCGACTGCTTGGTTAAATGACGAAGGTATATGCCGCCTGTACTAACCCACTGAGTTACAATTGGGCAATTTTTAATAGTGTCAGGAACCGATTCAGAAAAGTGCATTTCTCCTACTTTTTGCAAGCATTTATGAAACTTTTCTCTACTTATTACTCCACCCCATGTGCAAATTCACAAGACTTTTTACCTGTACATACGTGGGAAAACCAAACGGCTCCTGCATTCTATCAGAAGACAAAGACACCGACAACATTGCGCTTCTTCCCACCTTTTAGACCAGCCTACGCCTACTGTCTTCCTTGGAACATTCAATGCTAATAACTTTACGTACCCACGTAGCTGACGGAGTACCTTTTAACTTTTAAGCCTTACATCACACGATTTTGTTCAACCACCAAAATTTGGCATAGCATGGTTACGATAAGTACTACCTAATGGCAACTTTCTGTTCTTAATATATAAAATTGATTTGGCCGTCATCGTCAGTCTTTAAACAATTATCTTAGCCGGCTCATCTTTTTATTTTCCAACCTTTGACCCTTAACTTTGTACATCCATTTAAACCCTGGAATCAGCGTATGTGTTATTACCATGTAGTCTCATCATCTATCCACATAAAAACTGCCGCCCCCTCGGGGATGGACCAGTTGGGGTGAGTCTCGCTCCTAAATGGTTGATAATTGATGCTTCAAGCTGCTGTCATAGACCAACCTGATATGAAGGAGAAGATGGAGGCACGAAAGGATGAAGTTGAAAAGTTAAGGGCTTCTAATAATGGAGATTTAGATCAAGAGGGAAACGAGATCATTCTCAAGTTAAAGAAAGATATAAATTTGGAACCTGAAAATTATCTTAAGACCATGGGTTTTAGATGTTGAGGTTGTGAGACATACAAATGATTTCAACAAGTAGGTCCGAGTTAAAGGATAAGTTGGAAACTTTCTAGAAAATCGAAGCTGTAATCAACTCATCATATTTGAAAACCATGATCCAACTACTAAAATTAGATGGGAGTTGAAGACAAAGTATTGAAGTCAGAGATTGCAAAAACGAAACTGTAGAAGATCTGGATAAAATTCTAGAAATGGAAAAGTCCTTGCGTTTCGTGGTAGGTATGGAACAAAATATTCTCTCCAGTTTTATGGTGTCTTATTGTGTCTAGTGAATCTTAGCCATTTATTTATGCGGATTTCTTGTAGGCTCCATATAAATAAACGTGGAGCCCGCATAATTGAATAGCTGAGATTCACTGGACACGATAAGACACCATAAAAACTGGACAGAGGATCTGGACTCGACAGGTATACGGGTGTTATTGTGCCATTTTTGGTAAGTGTAGCTATAGTATGTGTATCAAGAAGGTAACCAAAGTGTTTATAGCTTGGCCTCTCCCGTAGCCTTTGTCAGGCCGGGTCTTCACTTTTTCTCGGAACCTCCAACATCAGTTTGGGCTCACATGTTACGTGACCAGCACGGATTTGTGTACTGCAGACACTGCGCTAGTTAGGGTTGTAATTTTCGTTTTTTGAAGATATAGAAGAGCCTTTGCATTTGGTGGCAGGTATCCGAGCGTTACTGCGCCATCCTTGAAAAGTGCAGGTACAACATGTGTATCAAGAAGGCAACCAAAATAATGATAGCTTAGCTTTTCTTGCAGCCTTTGTTGGGCCGGATCTTCACCTTCTTCAGGAACATTCAACGTCAGTCCGGGCTCACATGTTACGTGACCAGCACAGATTTGTATACCGCAGACATTGCGCTAGTTAGGCTTGGGTTGTAACTTTTGTTTTTTATTCCTTTGTAGCAAAAAAAAAAAAAGGAAAAGGAAGTGGATTCTACTTTTATTTGAACGAAACATCCAGCCCCAAAACGCAACGTTTTATCTATAGTAGGATCCACTTCTATTTTTAAAAATTCCACTTCATCATATGATAGGGTTTTACTTCAAAAAAGTCTTTTTTTTATAATTCCATGTAAGTATAAATTTTGTCATGTCACCAGTTAATTGATGGTAGCTTAATACCGTTAGTCAGTGGTTAGAGTTTATTTTGAACATTTTTTAAATGTTAGGGTTCATTTTGAACGTTATGATTTATTATGATTTATGAATGATCACTCTGAAACATTATCAATTCAAACGCCAGCATAAACGTTGGGGGTTGTTTTGCTATTTTGGCCTAAATATTTTTTATAAATATATTTTTTGTAATTCAACTAAATGTAATTTTTATTTCACTTTTTTAATAATTCAAATTTATAAATTAGTTCTTGAAAATTTCTAATTATATGTTAATAAAAAATGTATGTGACCTTCAAACTACACACATTATTTATAATTATGTCCAATAACCTTCCAATTATAAAAATAAATAACCTTATCAATCGTTCAAAGTCATCCTTGGCATGAATTGACTTTTCTTCTTCACCGTTACTTCCTATTTGCTTCATTAAATATATTCATGCAAACACATCGCTAGGAAGGAAGACCAAAATCCATGACCGAGAAAAAAGGCGGAATAATCAAGATAGTCGTATGGCAAAGGGTAAACGCGGGGCATGCATGAAATAAATCTTTATGTGAGTATATCACCCTAATTCCATTTATCTACACCTAATTTTTAGTTTAGAAAATTTTAGCCTACGTAAAGGATCACAGAAAGTGTTAACGTTTAGTAAAAGAGAGTCAGCTCTCTTTCTTTATTGCTGAATAGCAGAGTGCTTTTATAGTTAAAAGACTATCGAAAAAATAAGATGACTGTATTGGATTTTGAATCCTATAATATTTCCGATATATCCGCACAATATATCTACAAATTTAATCAATAATGGCTTAACAATATCTCCAAGATTTTGTATATCTTCAAGATTAACGGCTCAACGATATCTCCAAGATTCTATATATCTCCAAGATTCCGTATAATGACAGCTCCGTATTACGCCCCCTTATGTTGGAGCGTGAAGATCTCAAATGCCAACTTGGCAACTAAATACTAAAATTGATGAGCTCTTAATGCTTTTGTGAATATGTTAGCAATCTGATTGTGCGTAGATATATGATGGCAAATTAGCAAACCTTGTTGGGTGCAATCTCGACAAAATGGCAATCCAACTCAATATGTTTAGTCCGTTTATGGTAGACCGGATTGTTGGCAATATGGCGTGCTGCTTGACTTTCATAAAATAAGGGAACTGGACCTGAATGAGTAACGCATAAATTTGCAAGTAATTGTCGTAACCAAATGATCTCACAAGCAGCAATTTTCATAGAACAGTATTTCGCTTCAGCTGAAAAACGCGACATCGTCACTTGTTTCTTGCTCTTCCAAGAAATAGGTGAATGCCCCAAAAAGATGAAATAGTCATTAAGAGATCGACGTTTAAGTGGGCAATTTGCCCAATCTGAATCACAAAAAGCTTTGAGTGACAAAAAACTTAAGGTTGATAGAAACAAACCTAGACCAGGTGCAAGTTTTAGATAGCGAAATATGCGCAAAGCAACTAGCCAATGATTGTATCGAGGTTGATGCGTAAATTGAGATAACAAATGAACAGAATAGCAAATATCAGGTCTAGTAATGGTGAGATAAATCAACCTTCCTATCAACCTTCGATAGGGGCAAGGGTCCTCAAGAAGAGAATCTTCATCCAAAGCTAAACGATGATGTTGCTCCATTGGGAATTTAACTGGTTTGGATGCTAGCATACCTGTTTCTTTTAAAATGTACAGCGTATATTTTCTTTGAGAAAGAACTATTCCTTCTAAACTTCAAGCAACTTCTAAACCAAGAAAATATTTACGAGAACCCAAATCTTTAATAGGAAAGCTAAATAGCTCTTTAAAGCCTTATATTTTGTTGAATCATTGGTGGCAACAATAACATCATCCACATACACAAGGATAGCTGCAAAATAATCTCCTTGATGATAAATAAATAAAGAAGAGTCAGCCTTGGATTGCTGAAAACCAAACTGCAAGATAGCAGTAGAAAACTTCGCAAACCATTGTCGTAAGGCTTGTTTTAACCCATAAAGAGAGCGATGAAGACGACAAACTCTTTTATCATCAATAGACAAATATCTAGGTGGAGGTTGCATGTAAACTTCCTCATGTAAATCGCCATGAATAAAAGCATTATGCACATCTAATTAGTGAAGTTCCCAATTTTGAATTGCTGCAAGAGCCAAGAGTCTTCGAACAGTAGTGAGTTTAGCAACTGGAGCAAAAGTTTCAGTGTAATCCAAACCTTTAACTTGAGTATAACCCTTGGCGACAAGGCGAGCTTTGTAACGCTCAAAGGATCCATCAGAATTGTATTTTATTTTGTAAACCCATTTACACTCGATGGCCCTTTTATCAGGAGGAAGATGCTCCAAAGTCCATATGTGATTTTGTTCAAGAGCTTCCAGTTCACATTTCATGGCTTTCTTCCAGTAATCAACCTGTACTAATTGTTGATAAGATGTGGGCTCATTGTGGTGGCTAATGGCCGAAAGAAAACATTTTTGAGCAAAGGAAAATTTTGAATAAGAAAGATATTTGGACAAAGGATATGTTGGACTTGTACTTGAGCAAGCTGCATTGGATGAACCTGAAGAAGAACCTTTATTTTTTGAGAAATTCAGTTCAAAGCCTTTAAAATGGGTTGGTTGGATTTTGGCACGCTGAGATCTCCTAGAAGCAATAGATGGTGTTGGTTGTTTAACATTTGGTTGTTGAATTTGTGATGTAGGTATGATATCATGTGTATCTATGTTATTTTGTTATATTTGGGCAGGTATTGGATGGTAATCAAAGCCTGTTAATGATGGACTTCAATTAGGTGAGAATGAGGATGAAGTGGACACATCATCAATAGGTAATGGCAAAGGTACTTTAGGTGGTGGTGTGGCATGGAATGGGACATTTTCTTTGTAAGGAAAAACTGTTTCATGGAAAATGACATCACGAGATACAAAAACTTGATGTGCTTTGAGATCATAAACCTTGTACCCTTTTTGTCCATATGGATATCCCAAAAAAATACATGGCGTGGCTCTATAATGAAATTTATCATATGATCATGGGATAATTGAAGCATAACTAAGGCATCCAAAAAATCATAAATGAGCATACGAAGGCTTTGAATAAAATAAAAGTTCATATGGACTTTTTCCGGATAAAAGAGGTCTGGGTGTGTAATTTATTAAATAGGCAGCAATTAGAACACATTCACCCCCAAAATTTTATTAGTAAACCAGCATGAAACCTTAAAGCTCTAACAACCTCAAGTAAATATTTATGTTTATGTTCCACTACACCATTTTGTTGAGGTGTTGAAACACAAGAAAACTGATTGAGGATTCCTTCTTGTTGACAAATTTGTTGAAGAGAAATGTTGGTGAATTCTGTGCCATTATCACTACAAATAATTTTAACAAGACAATTAAATTGGTGATGAACCATGGTAAGAAAAGAAAGTAATATTTGGGATACCTCATTTTTAGATTTGAGCAAATAGACCCAAGTAGCCCTGGTAAAGTCATCAACAATAGTCAAAAAATAATGAGACTTAGATAAAGAAGGTGTACGATAAGGTCCCCATAAATCACAATGAATAAGATTAAAAGCCCCTTAAGTTTTGATTGAACTAGTAGGAAAAGGCTGGTGAATTTGCTTAGCTCGATGGCAAGCATAAAAAAAAACATCAAAATTATTTGAGGTGAAAAGCTTAAAATTTGAAATAAGAGACAAATGATTAAAAGATAAATGACCAAGGCGTTGATGTCATAAAGCAGGTTGATCTTTATTTGACAAGAAGGCTGAAGTTGGTGCTTGATTTTTGAAGTAATAAAGGTCATTCTTTAGCTTACCCATTCCAATCAGCTTCCTCGTGGTTAGGTCCTGTAACACACAGAAGGAAGGGAAAAAAAAAAGAGCAACACAGTTTAGTGTTTCAGTCAATTTGTTGATAGAAATGAGATTACAAGCAAAAGTAGGTATATGCAAAACATTGTTTAAGGTGATCGAAGATGTAACACCCCACTCCTGCGAGACCCGAACCCGACATCGTTGGTGATATCCGAGTCCGTGCCCCGTGAGGGTGGCGTACTACATCAGTCAGACGAAACTCAGTATAATTTTTTTGTTTTAAAACATTCATTTGCGCGGAATAAACAGTAGATAACTTGAGCCCACGTTACATGGAAGTATTTCAGTTATTACAAACAGTCAACAATAATTTACAATAACCATTTAATGTACAAAAACAACAGAACCCCATTAGGTCCACTATAAATACAAAACATCATTTTACAAAGATTGTGGAATACAATTCTATGAGACACTAATGCAGACGCGAACTGATCCCGACCTCTACCTTTCACTTGCCTGCAGTAGGTATACTCCCGTATCTAACGGGGTACTCTTCAAGGCCTAAAAAATATATGCAAATTTTGGGTGAGTTTTGCGAACTCAGTGAGGAACCAT